>APFE030362672.1:0-12930 GCA_000404065.3 Pinus taeda | reverse complement strand
GGTGGTTGGCTCATCCCTAACATGTTTGCCACTTTTGTGATGTCTCCGGGGAGCCTGTTCTTCCGAGGATGAATCACTTTGTGTTTCCATCTCATACTCCAATGAATGCTCAGATGCCATGACTACTGTGTGTATTGTACTTGGGCTGCCCTTTGATGATAGTATGAAACTAGGTGTTGTTGTGATATTTTCCACCAAGGGGAACAGTGCAAAAAGGGAGTGTTAGGAGAGGAATAATATGATGGGAATAGGGGTTATGGGGAAAATGTTGTTTAGGGATATGTAGGAGGGCTTGGGGATGTTATAAGGTAGGGTTTTGGGGTTTATATTGACCAATGAGTGGAGGGATAGGGAATAGGGGTTTGGTAATATTTTAGGGTAGGGAAAATAGGAAAAAATGGGATAGGGGGGATAGGAACAATGGAAAGGAGTGAAACAATGAGAGGTGAAAAAGGAGCCTTGGCATCAACACCAAAATTTTGCAACCCTAGCAACAATGGCTTTGATGTTTTCTAGTGGTAGGTTTTCTAAGTTTTTGTTGCAAATATAAATAGCCATGAACCACCATAATCTTCACAAAAATTTGATGAGCAAGCACGATGTAGACCCTACCTGTCAATTAGAGAGGTTTCAAAGTGATTGATTGCAAGTTTGGCACAATTTCGGGCCTTCACGGGTGTGCGCCGCGTAGCAAACCTAGTGCGTCGCGCTCCATATATGCGTCGCACCCTTGTATTTTTAACACTGCTGGGTCGCACTCTATGCATCGCGCCCTCTATGTGCATCGTACCCCTCTGTGTGTGCGCCACGCTCTTGAAAATGACTCCAAACTCACTCCAAATGCGTGCTTTGCTCTCTCAATGACTTTGCAATGTTTCTCTATGACCTTGATTTGCACAATGACTTTTTTTTCTTGTGGAAACTTCTATATAAAGACCTTGAAGTCATGGGTTTAATTTTTTCTTCTTGAAAAACCCACTTTGCTAATGTTTCAATTTGGCTTTTTTCACTGAGTTAATGCAACACTGAATTTCACTTTTTCCTTTGAATTTTTAGCTAGAATGATGAAATTTTTTGGCTCTTTTGCAGGGGTCGTATGACATGGCGTTTGGCCAAGGTAACCATGACTGCACTTGAAGAAATCAACTGGTGACGTTTTCTGAAATTATCACAAATGACACACTGTTTGACTTTTCTTCAAAATAGAGTTTTGAAGAACAGTCAAAGTCTATCAACATGACAATGAAACTCTTTGAATCATAACTTTGTAAGGGCCTCCCTCTGGCCTACATGGCTTTATTGGTCATGTTTGAAGACCAAATTGACTAATCCCTAGACCTAATGACTGAAAATGACTCTTGTCCATTAAAGGATCGAACATTGACTATCATGGACTTTAGTGAATATTGATGAAAATACCTAAGCCAGCAGGTGCCAAACATGAGGGGAATTGACTCACAAGACCTTTTCCATCATATTATGGCATGCCCCTAGCGGAATGCAGCTGGAGTGAATGGAGCAGGACTCCTAAAAATGAAATGCAGAAAGAGTTTTGATCTCTGACGGAGGACTGACAAGACCGACTCTAATACATTATTCGACAACGGAGAGGATAAGTTATTCTTTGAAAATCCACTTGATCTTTCATCTGTCTTTTCCAGAAGCACAGATGATGAGTTTGTTCACTTCTCATCTACCCTTCTATTTGATTCATCAGATCATTAGGATGTTGATGAAATCATTGATTTTTTTATCATGGCAGTTGTGATCCATTTACTCCCATATTTGATCACGATCATGATTCTATCACAGTTGATATTTCAAAGCCACCGGTTTATGATGATCTACCTGATGATGAAGTTGAAATGCCCAAGACTGTCAAGGCACTTTAGCCTGAGATGATGGTTATGTCAGGCCCTCACTCTCTTGTGGTTAGTCTCACTTCTGATCATGAAATTGTTCAATCACCCAAGGCTCCTCATCACTTGTTTGTATGCATTGAAGATAAATCTCACACACAAATCATACTTCCTCCACTCGAACTACACAATCCCATCGCTCATGCATTGGAGGAATCTTACATTGCAAGCACTCATTCGTGGCACAAGTTATCTTTGTTTCTTTCCTTTGCTTGCACGTCATTGTCAAGAGTGTTCTTATGCTTCAAAGTTGCACGCAGTTTCACACAACACCATGATAAGTCCACGGGCTACTCGTCATGCACTTGCACTCACTTATGTCCTGTGGACACTTTGAAACATGAATTGTGGTTGTCTTCATTGTTATATCTTTCTTGCTTGGTGGTTCACACAACTGGGTTTCTCACGGACCAAGCCTTCACCAACATGGGTCAACTAATGTGCCAGTGGTTGCATTGGAAATATCACTTCACATGATCGGGCCCATGCATCGTTAGTGTAGGAGTAGGAATAGTGTTTTCTTTCAGTTGTTTGCTTGCTTTGTTTGTTTGTTTGTTTTCTTGCTTGTTTTTTTTACTTTCTTTGCTTTCGCTTTTGCTTCGGCTCTTGCTTTTCTTTGTTGTTTGTCAGTTCGCTTATTTTGTTCGTAGGTTAGCTTCACATGAAACCATGTATGACTCATGAAACGAGCTAGGTAAAGTACAAGAGGGCCTGTACAACTATCACTACTTGGTTATCTATCATCTTGCCTCTATATGAAGAACTTGTTACTTTTAGTCCATCATACATCGAAGGAAAATGCGTACTATTCGAAGTGAACCTTGGTGAAAACACAACACTTACACACTAACTAGTGTCACCTTCTCTAGTTGGTTGTTTTCGGGTTAACCCTTGTTAGCTCAGTCAAGTAGAGTAAGGTGAGGGGGAAAACCTTAACAGGCACGTCAGAGGTATAATAAAATACTTCTTTGCTGGAACAACCTCTTCTGCTCTCAATAAGTCGAGATCCCTCTTCCGCCTCTGAAATGATTAAGTGCTATGCTCAATTACAAAAATGAAAAAAAGTGAAAAAAGTTTGAAAAAAAGAAAAATGAATAAGGTGAAAGAAGAGAAAGGCTTCCTACACAGAGAGGTGATTCAAGTAACTCCATTGGGGTACTAACCAGGCTCGCTGGCAGCAAAGCCATGCTTGTGTTCCTATGTGACTCCACCGGGGTACTGTCCAAGCCTGCTGGCAGTGGAGCAACACTAGAGATGAAACTAATACTTTGACGACTATAATGCTTGTGCATCAATATACCCCTCAACCCCAATCGAAACAACTGTGTTTCCTTGGCTTGGAATGTGTGTCAATTGACCAAGAGCTTGGCAGATACTACATCTTACAATCAAGCCAGTGTGAAACCAAGATGAGCTGAGAACTAAACAATACTTCCAGAGGTTTTAGACTTGCTTTTCATGAATAAGGTCCATTCAGAGAGCTGGAGTTTGACCAGTGTGTCGCCAAGTGTTGTAGCAAATACAACCACCCTCCAAAATTTTGTCTTAGCTTCGTTTTGGAGCTTCCCTAGAAAATTTTCACAACAACTTGTCTTGCTTTGTCAAGTTCACAAGCTTCAGTGTTTTGCTTGCACAAAGGTAGCCTATCGATCACAATTTGATGCACTCCCCTCACAGGATGATCACCCGAACTTGATCCAGTTGTAGGCTGAGCAGCTCCCCCAAGAAATTGCGCATTTCTAGAGGGAAACTAGCCTTCCCTCTAGAAATTGTGCAATCGTTTTTGGTAGCCTACTGGACTCCAGAATTGTGCAATTCTGCCAGTCAACGCTCACAGTGAACATTTCTCAATTTTCCCTATCAGGGCTCCTCAGCCCAGAATTTATGTAAATATGGGTAGCCATCAGCTAATCTTCCCAGAAATTGCACAAATCTCCTGGGTAGCCAGCCTAGCTCCTAGCCAGAAATGAGTTGAGCAGCCTCTTGCATGTGTAACTAAGCTGACTGGTTCCCTCCGGGATCAAGAAAAACAAATTTGCATGCATGGGTTGCTTCTCCCAAGGCAGCATACAAAGGAATCCCTTGATTTAGGGACCTACTTTTAGCAGTTGGAGGTTACATGCAAGGATCACTTCAGAAACCTCCCATTAAGTGTCTCCTTCCCTAGATTTGTGGCATGCACATCAGAACTTCGATGTTATCAAAACTCATCAACCAGACGCTACAAAGCTCATTCCTCACATCAACCTTGCAACTCTGACATCCCACATCACTTCTAGGAGTTTTCGGCACATTCAGCTTAATTGTTTTGGGGTAAGCCCGCCTTTCATGCCTTGTGTTGCATTTCTGTCACTTTTTGTCTATTTTCTTGTGTGAGTGTTGTTTTATTGATTTCTTTGAACGCTTGTTGTCATTTACATGTATACTAGCTTGCCCTAGCACGTTTCAGTTTTCGTTGCTATCACATGCATGAAATTGTTTTGCACGAACGGTCACCGATTCGATGACTCGCTTCACCCACATGCATGTTGATATGTTTACTGAATATTTCATTCAATGTTTGCATAAATGATTAATCACTTTTTCTTCCACTTAGTGTCGACATGCATTCACTGTCATATTTGCTTTCAGTTGCCCGTCAGCGAGTCTGGCCAACCTTGGTATGGACTCTGCCTTCACTGAGACAACAGTGCGCAATTTAGGGAAGGAAGGCTCTGTCTTCCACTCCAGAAATGCACATTTCTGCCTAGGCACTATCCTCCAGGACTGTTTTGCACATTTCTGAGGGACAATGACTGTTGGCCTAGAAAATTGCGCAATGCAATCACTGAGCTTGCAGCCATTGCTAGCTAAGATTGTGAATCGCACAATTCCAGCAGTCAGCAGTCAGACTAGACTATGCACTGCATAGTTTCAGCAGTCAGTCAGTCTCCCAATAGCCCAAACTATGCCTTGCGTAGTCTTGGTAGTCAGTCTCCTGAGCTCCCGACCGAAAGTGCACAACCTTCATGATCAGTCACACAGGTATGTTGCAAGTTAATTCTCAAGTTCATTTTGGTTTTCAACCGACAGATTGCTTACCATGAGTGTTGCCATGTCTCCAGGTATTGCAGGTGTTCATCTGCCTCTTAGTAGTGCATGTACAATGGTTTCAAGAGAGAAGAGTCAAAGACACCGTTCAGAGCACGCTTGGGGATGCAGTCGATCAAGTGCCTATGAACTTTCCTACCCACGAAAACATCAATTTGTTCATAGACGAGGGCATCAAGTTATGATGACAGCGGCATCGTAGCGAGCAACATCATGAACAGCAATTGAAGGCAGCATGTTGAATGCAACAAATGCAAGAGGAAGGTTATTGACAACACGAAGGTGGAACAAAGTTGTGAGCCCAAGCAAATCCACTGATGACGAAAGCAACTTTGAAGACTCGGGCCATGAGGTGATGGCATGACATGAAGATCACGCAAAGACAGAGAATGGAACAAAAAATCAGTTTCATGTGATGAAACAGCAACTCAAGGAAGAACATGAAGTTGCACAGACAGACAAATGAGTTGTAGCAGGAACAGGAATAGCAGTGGGCGCAACATGCACTCACAGATGAAACTACGCTCGTACAAGTTAAAGATCCATCCTAGCAGCTGGCAAGGAGAAGACATGGTGAGCAATGTTGTTGATCTCATGCAAGGGATTTAGCATCATGTATGTCAGTGTGCACACACATGCAATCCAACCCATTCAGCACACTCACCAAGGCAAAGACAAGAAGCAAGTCCAACTGGAGCTAAACATGTACTTCTACAAGTTGATGTGCATGACCACCAGAACACACTTGAAGACAACACTGACACTATTTATCAGTGTGTTTTCAGTTCAACCACACCCATATGACCATGTGCATGTTAGCAGATAAGTTGGATGAAGGAGCTGAACCAATGCACCGGTTGCAATGGAGGCAAGAGTTCGCTTCAACAAGATGTCACCATGGTGTGCATGCACACCATCATGGATGACCAAGCTTGGCATCAGCTCACCACCTTCGCCATCACAAGCATGTCAAAGAGTTGGTCTCATCACAATTGACTGAGCATCAGTGATGCCTTGCATGGATTTCTCAAGCCATGTTGTCTCACATGAGTACATGTGCATTGTAAGGTAATGTCATGTCAAGTTTAATTCAAGTGTCAATAGTTGGCTGTAACAGTCATAGAGTAGATGAAGATTCATGAGGGTAGATGAATTGTCACAAAGGGGGATGTCAAGGGTCACCCCACCCTTTGCTATAAATAGTCCTTCATAACTCATTATATAGGCTTTTGGTCAGCGAAGCTTCCGATAAGACTATCTTGGAGAGAGCTTGGATAGTATTGTAATGTACCTTGGCTTCTCCACTACACAAAGCTAGTACAACTCTTTGGAGGAGCAAGCGGATGTGGTTGTAACATTCCACTATTGGATCTAGTGGTTGGACATGGATGTATTGTATGACTGGAACTTACACTTCTTTATATAATAAGAGCCAACACGTTTCATGCATATGTTGTATTGTATTCCAGTTATCTTCTTTAGGCATATGTATTTGCTTTCTTACGCATGCATGTATGGACTATTATGTATGAGTATGTATGAATCTTACTTAAATGTGTTGATTGGTTTAACCATCACTTTGGATTGCCAGCTGACTTGCTTTCCAGCTTTTGATGTATATTCACTTGTGTGTTCCCTTCCCATCCAAGTACTATTAAAGGTTTCCAAGGGGCGCACTCATCTCAACCAACTTGTGTTAGAACCTCTCATGCACCTTCCTTGACTCACTGCAGCTATCACACCCTTGCTACCAATAGAGTTATATTACTTGCCTCTGTGCGAAATTGTGGTCAAGGGATTACCATACGACCCACTGCTGGGACTCATACACCAAACGGTCTGAGGTCTAATTGGGACTTCTTACTAGGGAGATCCCCTTAACATGTTGGTGGGTCCAACACCGTCAACACCCTCCAATTTCAGTCACATGAATGAGATCTTTTGTCCTTCCTCGATCTAATGGAAACTAAAATAAACTTATAGTTGTTGCAACTAGTGGTTCAGCTTGAGAGTGTCAAACTCGCCATGGTATGGCTTGATATCGACTTTTGCTTCCACTTTAAACAAGGATTGGTTCACGACAATTGAACTAGGTTGATCTTTTATGGGTTCTTTCTTTGACTGGTTATCTGTGTCTTCCCGATCTCCCAATCCCCCTTCTGATTTGTCCTCTGCATTCGAACCCCCTTCTTCTCCAAATATCCCCAGCTTGTTGCTTAGGACAACCATGAGGATTTTTACATTGCGGTTTACATCCGTGACTTGTTCCTCGAGCCATGAAAACCTCACCTCTGCAAGATCACGATGTTCGTTTACAGATTTGTCACCCATGATTAGGGTTTTACGATTTTCAACCTAGGCGATCTAGATCCCTGCAATCTCCACAAAATACCCAAAGAAACCTACTTTGATACCAAATGATCTATAAACTTCCATGGACATTCCACTTGATAGTTCATCACAACAAGTCTGTAATATTATATTAAAATTTTGAGATTCTACACTATCACAGATTTATTTAATTTCTAGATCTGTAAAATTAACTGTAATTAGTGCATGCATGTTAAATTAAATCAAGCATAAAAGTAGAGAACAACAAAATAATCTCACACACACATAATACACAAGATATGCTCTCTCGGAAACCCTTTCGGTAGAAAAACCAGCTAGAAGGTGAGGTCGCTTCGCTCTCTTTCTATGTTTGGAAATATGGCTGCAAATACAAAGAAGTAATGTTTGTGGCCTGTGGGCTGCTACAGTGCAAAAATCCTCTCTGTGTACTCTACCTCCTATCTCTCCTAGCTATCTTTTCTCAATTATGGAACAAAATGCTCTCGAAAGAATGGAATGCCTTTTCCTCCTAGTGGCTCGGTTATAACACAGCCCGATAGCCTACTAGTGGTTAAGTTTGACTACATCAACTCTTAACTAGAATTAAAAAATAGAATCTCATAGAGTCCTTTACATCACAAACACGTGGTTAGCCCCTTTTCCATGAATAATGGGGGTTGACATGGCATCCTCCCAAACTATAAGTGTGAAAAAAGGAAGGTCAACTTCTAAGTGGCATAACTTTTGCATACGGACTCCGATTAACATGATTTTTGCATCGTTGGAGATAGTTCTGTGTATAATATCATGAAAAGGTGTTGTGCCTAGGCGGCAAATTTTTGCCCCCAAAAACTGTCGTTTGATGCCTCAAAACGCTCCCAGAAGGTTTCAGACCCTGTTTCGACAAATTGGGTCCCGCCGGTAAAAACGGCCCCGTGAGCTGATTCCTCCACATTTTCCACTCCAAATGCATCGATATGGATGACAAAAAAAATAATGATCCAATTCCGATCAGGGATGAAATCCAATCTGAGCTTGTGATTCTCTTCCAGTTGTGTTTGATTGTAATGATCTGATAAGATCCATTGGAATGACATGTTTACCCTTGAAAAAAATGTTGGAGATTGTATTATGAGCTTCCTCTCCCACATGATATAATAAAGAGATCTATTGTAGGGAATTTCCTATGGTGTGAATGTGAGTGTCCCCTTTCAATTTTTATCTTTTTTATTTTGATACATGTTGTGCAATATATGATAGTTCTATTTATGTTGTAAATGAATGAAGGGAATATGTATGTATTACTTATGTTATTCACTTTTATCTAAAAACCACCAACAACTTCTAAAGTCTTGGCACGCCTTAGGTGAAACTTTCTTCCTTTGCGGAAGATCAAATATGACAGTGTTACACTAGACTACAACATGCTCTTTGTTGGCACACTATGGTAGAACCCTGGGTCTCTATAATATAACATACATACATACATACATACATATTATATATAATATTATAAGAATATATAATATATATATAATATATATATATATAATATATATAAAATTATTTAATATATATCTTGGTTGGCACACTATGGTAGAACGGTCTCTATAATTACAATACATACATAACATATATATATATATATATATATATATATATAATATATAAATATATTATATATTATATATTATATAAATATATATACACACAATATATATATATAAACCGCATGTAAGTGTCCAGTGAAAGAGAACTAAATTGTATTTTGGTCATACAATGTGCTCCTAACACTTATATATTGGGGGGTAATTTGTTATCATACAAAAAGTGATCACATAGCCAAAATTAGCATGATTGAAATACACCATGTTAGTTTGAGTTTGACACATTAAAATTCACTTTCACATAAAGAAGTGGCCTAAGGAACTATTTTTCCTAATTTATTTCCATTACTTTTATCCATTTACATGAAAATAAGCCATAAATTCATTAATTTCGTGTTATTTTCATAATTTTACCCATTTATGTGAAGACGATCTAATTGTTTTCCCTTATTTTATTTATTCACATAGAAATAATTTAATAAATCATTTATTTATAAATTATTTCTAACCATTTATTTATTCACATGGAAATAGTTTAATAAATCATTTATTTATGAATTATTTCCAACCATTTTAGACGTTATTAAATCATTTATTTAAGAATTGTTTTCATTAATTAACTCAATAAATCATTATTTGTGACAGTTAACCATAATAAAGTTCATTAACCACTCTTTTTGACCTTTTTCCTCTCACAAAATAATAAATGCCAAAAGTTGTTAGACTTTGATTTGGCCCAACAAATATTTCCTATTATTAGACTTCATCAAATCTAGCAACAATTTTGTTAAAAATATGAGAGGTTTTTCTTTTCATTTCACCATGACCATTTCATCTTCAAATATTTGCTCTTTCATGATTCGAGTTCTTCTCATTAGTTGAGGTCCAACATTTCTATTTTTTGTTTATACCATTTGGAGAGAGAGAGAGATTTTACTTGGAAATATTGGATCATCAAAGAACCCTCCGAAGGAGAAAGTCTACATGGCCACACTTCAACTAATAGATCTCTCCACAAGTGATATTAAGAAAATCTCTTCTTGTGTTAACTTGGAGTTCATTGTATGTTTATTGTTCTCATAACAATTAGATGTGTAGTCAGTAATTCCTTATGGTTAACTTAACCCTCATATTTATTTGTTAGGCTAGGAACAACCACTAATAATTGTCTTTTTGTTAACCATGTTATAGAAATTCATTAATAGACCAATGACCGTATTTTAATTGCATCAATCCTACATTGAGAAATATTTTAGAAGAAAAAATTACTCATGCCAAAGTTTGCTCAAGTCATCACTATGAACAATAAAATCTTATGGGAAATATGTTGACACCAAGTTGTCAAATATATACAAGCTAGCAATATCAACAACAATTTAAGTTGCTAGGACATGCTTAAGATCTTTTAAATCGTTAAATACAACTTGGTGAGGTGAAAACTCTATTGTTTTACCTTCTCTTGAATGAGTGATTTGATATATTGATAAAACATTATAGGATATACTCTGAACACATAATATATCATTAAAATAACCATCATCTAACTGAACTATTCTAGACCCTACAATACTAAGAGATCCATCATCACCAAGAAATATTTGTTTGGTATTACATTCATTAAGAAAGGAAAAATGGATTTATCCTTAGTCATATGACAAGATGTTCCATAATCAATAAGACACTTACTAGAAGAATTAGATGTTATATTAAAGGAAAAACTAGAAACATAAAGTGGATGTCCACAAGAAGAAAAGATAGAAGAAGAAGCATCAAGATTGATGGTGTGTTCAATTATTGTTGCCTCTACAAACTCTATCTTTTTAAAACATTTAAACTCTAGATGACCATTTTGCCTTTAAAATTACAATGTCTCTCCTTCTTCTTACTTGTTGGTTATGTTCCTTTGTTACCACCAGAAGAAGCTCATTGAGAGCATTTGGGACTCTTCATTTATGTGTTGTTGAGAAAATGTTGTTTCTTCCAACGCTTGGATTTATCCTTCAATTGAGCCACTAAGACTTCGTTTGATGTATGTATAGTGCTAAATGCTCCAAAAACAAGATTTTATCTTGCTTTCTAGTTAAAGAACAACAAAATGTTTTAAGATTTTGTGATGTGTGTTGGGCAATTCAATTGCTTAAATTGATTTCATTAAATTATCAACCAGGGATACTCGTAAGCTTGTGATGATGCTAGAAAAATATATGCAGGAGTAGGCAATTGTCTCTAAGCTAAGAAAACTTGGTCGTAATGAAATAAAATGCTTCATTGATCCATTTGGAGTGAGCTCAATTCTCCTAAGATCAAAGTGACAAATTATTCCGTAAATCTATAAAAACTTGATCTACATGCATAAATAAGAAAAGTTTATGATTCAAGACGCAATAAGTGAAGGAAGAGGCTCCTACTTAGGAGGTCCCAGTTGTCTTTCCCCACAGTATTGTCCTCAAGAAGAGAAACTAAAGAGCAACAGTTTGTGATGTGTAGAAAGCAAGAGAATAGGCTCCCAACTTAGGAGGTCTTGGTTGTCCTTCCTCACAGTTCTACTCCAACAACATTACCATTGCATCAAATCATAAATAGGAATTCAAGAAATGCAAAAGGATGATTTTTTAGTTGTGATTCATAATTTGATAGAAAGAGAATTTAACTTAAATCCTTGGTTTTCCTTTCATACGCAAATTAGATTTTAAACCAAAATCATCCAAAAATCATACAAAAATCATAACACATATAAGTAACTATAGAATGGAAATTTATGTAAAATGAAGCTTTATTCTATTCCATCATAAGTTGGATACATGCTCCAAGATTCCTCCCCTTGGAATGTAGGAGGCACTCCTATTTATACATAAAATTGAGATAACTAACAAAGATTTGAGATCCACAAATCTCTCCTAAATCCACAAATGCCTCATGTGGTTACAACCATGTGCTAACACTTAGAAAGTAACATCTCTAAAAATCCTCTCAAAATATCTAATATCTTTGATAAAAAATCTTATCAAAAGTTCCATGATTCTTCTCCATAAAGTATGCTTAAAGGAATCTCCCAAATCTTCATCAAATCTTCTAGGGGTTGTAGAAGAAATTCGAATTTGAAGCTTGGTGGTCAAATATGACTTTGTTGAAGTCTTCAAATACGCCTACAAACATCATGAAACTCAACCCACTTCCATATATAAGTGAAAACATGTTATTTTTCCAAAATTTAATCATAAATTCACTCAAAAACACTAAAACATATGCATTGGAAAACAATAAGTCTAAACCCCATGTAATCATGAAAATAGTTTAATGTAAGGGTATGGGAAAGAGAAATATGGTTTAAAAGTGAAGTGAAAGGTTGGTAAAAATATGGTATTTGGGCGACCCAACAATGTGCAAACAACCCCTAGAGCTTCTCTAGTGGAATGAAAAGTAGATACAAAAACAAAATATGCATTACCAAATTTAACAAGAGTAACATATATCAATTGGTCAATTTTCTTTTATATGTTACGATCTTCAAGTGAAAAGCCTAAGTGTTTTAGACTTAGATAGATAATTTTCAATACAAGAGAAATCATTGGGACTAAAGAAATCAATTTGTTTTCAACTTAATGGCTATTATGTTTACTAAATATGGTTACCAAGTTTTTCCAATCATCATCTAGTTTGTCAACTCCTTGAACATGAAATTGCAAATTATTAGAGGTGGACATTCCATTTCATTCACATGCTTTGTCATTTTTATTGTCTCATTTGATTTTCTTTGAGGCATCATTGAGGGTAGTTTATTTTCTCAATGGAATCCACTAAGTCCTTTACTTCGTAGTACATCCTCCATATGGGATTCCCATAAAAAGTATTTTGAACAAGTAAGCAAAATATTGTCATGCGGAAAGAGTTAATCTTGCAGACAAAACCAACCTCCCTAGAAGCCTAAGACTTTCTAGTGACAAACAAGACAATTAAGAGCAATCCTTCTCTAAACATGCATT
>APFE030362669.1:3250-48890 GCA_000404065.3 Pinus taeda | reverse complement strand
AGAGCCCATTTTTCAAATGGCTCTAGGTGAACTTGGGGCTGAAGGGGCATCTCATCTGTAGCTGTTGGCCTGCCCATTTTTTGGCAGCTGTCACAACTCTTCACATACTTCTTGGCATCCTTGAAAATGGATGGCCAGTAGTATCCAAGAGTAAGAACTTTGAATGTTGTCCGCTTAGCTGCAAAATGCCCACCACACGGTCCATCATGGTAAGATTTTAAAATATCAATTACCTCATCATTTCTTACACATCTTCTAATGATCATATCATAACCAGTGTAAAATAAATCGCTATTAAGCCATGAATATCCAGCACTTTGTTTGACTAGTCTCTTCTTTTCCTTTGCAGTAAAGTGTGGAGGTGTCCTTCCTGTAGACAAATAATTGGCCAAATCAACATACCAAGGATTTACTATGGAAATTGCAAATAAATTTTCATCCGGAAAAGAATCTTCAACCGGAACAACCTCACCTGGATTTTGCAGTCTAGAAAAAAATCTGCCACCTGATTCTCTTTACCTGGTCTATCTAACACTGTGATGTTAAATTCCTGTAACAATAATAACCATCTGGTAACTCTGCCACTAGTTATTGGTTTATTCATTAAATATCTAATGGCAGAATGATCAGTATGTACAAAGAATTCATAACCAGTTATGTAATGTCGGAATTTATTCACAGCATATATGATAGCAAGTGTTTCCTTTTCTGTGACTGTGTAGTTTGACTCTGTAGGTATTAGATTTTTGCTAATGAAATAAATGGCATAATTACAAGATTCCTCTTTTTGGCCTACTGATGCACCCACTGCAGTGTCAGATGCATCTGTAAAGATATGAAATGGTAGGCTCCAATTAGGCCCTCTCAAGACTGGTGCGGTTGATAACTTCTTTTTGAGTAGTTCAAATGCTTGTTGGCAGTTCTCATTCCAGTTGAAAAGTACATCTTTTGTTAGAAGTTTAAACAAAGGTAAAGCTATTTTACTAAAATGTTCAATAAACCTTCTGTAATAGCTTGCATACCCAAGGAAACTTCTTACCTCTCTTTGATTCTATGGAATTGGCAAATCAACAATGATCTGGATCTTTGCTGGGTCAACTTTGATGCCTTGAGAAGAAATATAATGGCCTAACACTATCCCTTCGTTTAACATCATAAAACACTTCTCATTGCTAAGGGACAGATTAGCTTCAATACATATTTTCAAAACTCTCTCAAGGTTCTCTAATGCATGTTCAAATAAATTGTCGTATACTGAAAAATCATCCATGTAAACTTCAACACAATCATGAACTAAATCAGCGAAAATAGCTAATACAGCTCTCTGAAATGTAGCTGGAGCATTGCAAAGTCCAAACGGAAAAACATTGTAAGCATAAGTGCCCCAAGGACAGGTGAATGTGGTTTTGTACTGGTCTTCTGAGGCTATCCTGATCTGGTTGTAGCCACTGAAACCATCAAGAAAAGAAAATGATGATTTCCCAGCTAGGGTGTCTAACACTTGGTCAATAAATGGTAGTGGAAAATAATCTTTGAGCGTGGCTTTGTTCCGTTGTCTGTAATCAACACAAATGCACCACTTACCATTTTTCTTGGGCACTATAACCAATGGGGATACCCACTGACTGTCAGAAATAGGATATATAAAATTAACTCTCAATACTTTTTGCAACTCTTCTCTGACAATATCTTGGAGCATGGGGTTCATCCTTCTCTGTGGTTGCCTCACTGGTTTGATAGTACTATCCGTGTAAATATGGTGAGTGCATGTGTTAGGGTGAATCCCATGCATATTGGTGTAGTCCCAAGCAAAGGCTTTATGGTATTTTCTCAATAGTCGAATCAATTTCTCTTGTTGAGATGAGTTTAGATGATTGCCTATGTTCAGAGTTTTCCCTGGACTAATCTCTATGATCTAACTCTGTGTGTTGGTGATGGATTGAACTGGAAAGATGTCGTGAAATATGGTTTGCAAAGATTGAATGGTGCATGTTTCCTGAAAATTTTGGGCTAAAAGTACATCTACATCATGATATTGGTCGTGTCTCAAATTTTCGGAAATATCAGGTTGAGAAAGGAATAATTCTACCAAATCATTATTGTTTTGTTCCTGGAAATCATAGATTTGGTCAATGCTAAAAACATATTGTACTTCTTCTTTATCATTGAATTTATCATCAAGCCACAAATTGTGTGTTACTGCTGGTGATTGTGCCGATGGATAGAGGGTGAGTTGTTTTCTTTCGGTCCCTCTTGAAATGATCATGTTGCCCGATCGACATCCTATGAATGCATCAGCAGTCACTAACCATGGTCTACCAAGGATGGTAGTTTCCCTCCTAAATTGGATTTGGGTTGAAGAACTAAGAAATCCACTAGATACTCCCAAGAGTCCAGTGAGACAATTATGTCTTCCAAAATCCCTTCAGGAATTACTTTAGACCTATCAACTAGTTCTAGAACAATCGTTGTATGTTGCAAATTTGTAAGTTGGAGTGTTCTCATGGTTTCAAGAGTCATGACATTGATTGTGGCCCCAAGATCTATCAAAGTGTTTGGAATTTGTATGTTGTTAATGATGGTGGTCACTTTGGGAATGCCAGGATCAACATACTTTTCTATGGAGACGGTATTGGTCATAAGGCCTGCTAAATGTCCTATAACATGAATGGTTTGAGGATCAATCCTTTTCTAGCAGGCTTCTTGAGGCACATGTCTTTGATGGATTTAGTGTATATGGGAATGTCTTTTATAGCTTGCAACAGCGGAATTTTTATGTAGACATTTTTGAGTTCATCTAAGACATCAAACTATGGTATAGACAGTGGAGGTTTGATTTGGACTAATCGGTCTGGAAAAGGTGGATGCAATGGTTGCATTTGCTTATCTTTGGTATCATTGTTTGGTTTTCTTTGATTTGTCATTTCATTTTCATTTTCTGCATTTTCTTCTCGCTTATCTGTTATTGGAGAATCTTTTTGGAGTACCCTACTAGACCTCAAGTTTATATTTTGCAAGGGTAGTGTGGGATATGAGGTTCCCTCTTCTACATTGTAGGCTGGTCTCTCTGCTCTATTATTTGGATTTGGGACAGTTTGAGCAGGAATTTGAGTAGGTCTGGAAGGTTGTGAGTTAGCTGGAAATTGTAGTTGTGGTGGATTTATTGCTGGAGGAGCAGGCAGTGCTTGTTGAGTAGGTTGAGGTTGAGGCTGATAAACAACTTGCTGAGGATACTGCTGATATGGTTGAGAATGTGATGAATACGGCTGATGGTATTGTTGATATAGTTGTGAATATGGTGGTTATGATTGAGGATATGTATGATAAGATTGAGAGTACTGTTGAGATGGTCTCCATTGTTGCTGTGGGTGGTTTTGGTGCTGCCATGGCATGGGTACATTCCATGAATTCTGTGCATACATTTGATCATTTACAGGAAATTGCAAATTTTGATTTGGAAACATACCTTGAGGTGCTGGCCTTGGCTACCATGGTCTCTTTGTGCCCATGTAACACACATTTTCCATCTCTGCATTGGCTGCCATATTACATTTCTGCAAAACCTTAACTTTAGGATAGTTAAATATATCATGATGTTCAGTACAGAAAGCACAAACTTGGATGTTTTCTAGTGGGCAATCTTTTAATGCATGTTTCTTCCGGCATTTTGGGTAGAAAATAGCCATTATCTGATCTTCAGCTTCTTGTTTCGTTTTAGCTTTTAGAGTGTCAATTTGGTTCCCTAGCATGCTTAACAGATCTATTTTAAACTCTTCTAACAGATTCCCTATTTCAGCCCTTGTGACACTTGCTGAGGCAGATTTTGTGACTGTGGATGACAGGGTTCTTTTTCCCATTTTAGCTTTGCTCCTTGAATACTTTTCGCATAACTCAGCGATTTCTTCAAAGGGTAAAGTAGAAATGTCACCTTTTCCCATCAAGTTAAGGTCATTCATGTATTACTCTCGGATGCCTTTCAAAAATATTGTGCAGATCAGATCAAGAGGCATAGTTCGGTGTTTGGATTTTTGTAAGTTGTAGACAAACCGTTCTAAGTATTCCTCTAAGGTTTCATCCTCTTGTTGGCTCATTCTAAAGATATCATCTTTAGAATCTTTGGATCTACAGTAAGGTTGATATTTCCTTAGAAATGCTCTTCTCATGCCATCCCAATTAACTATAGCATGCTCATCAAGTCTCATGAACCATCTTAAGGCTAATGCCTTTAATGTCGCTGGGAAGAGTCTAAGCCTATGGGCATCATCTGTATGGCCATATGTTCGACATACAATGTCAAACTCGAACAAGAATGAGTATGGATCTTCTGAAGCCATACCATAAAAGTTTGGTAGCACGGATGGAGGTATGTTCTTCATTTTGATCTCATCATCTTCTTGTGGTTCATGTATAGGAAAAGGAAAAGTTGACTCTTCTTCGTCTCTATTTCCTTGATGTGGTACTGATCCATCTCCTTCCTCAGCCATTCTAATAGGTTTCTCTATGTCAGAGTCGCTTGTTTCAAAGAGGAGATTAAAGAAAGATTGTTCGGTCACTGTGCTACTTTCTCCTTGTGTGGAAGACCTAGGAAAGTACTTCTTCTGCGATTTATGTGTTAATAAAGTTTGCCTTTTGATGAGAGTAAGTCTCTGTCCTGACTTTTCTTTATCCTCTAATGTTTGTATGATGACCTCCTCAGCTGGTGTTGAATTCCTTAAAGAGTCTGCTCCTAATGATGATGGGTTAGTTTTTGAATGGTGGGGGGTTTTTATGAATCTACCCTGACTGTCTCTAAATCTAGGCATAAATGAACATGATTTCTAACTGTGTTTTTGCTTATTTTTGTTTTATTGAAATTTTTTTCTTTCTTTTTAAATCCTTTAAGTACGCCTCCCCGGCAACGGCGCCAAAATGTAGTGTCCTATCTAGGGTGCTAGACTAGGCTATATTTATTATCAACCAGGGTGCGTAGACTTAGAGGCATGTGTCTAAAGTATATAGACATAAAGAACATTAGCTAAGTCTAATCTACCTAGTTACAACGCTGTCACTCAATTCATTATCAAACTAAAACGATGTGTATGACTATAAACCAAGATTCAATTCATTTATCAAACTAAAATGTTGTGTATCACTGTAAACCAAGATTTTAATCCCCTTACAGAGACACCATGCATAAAACCCATGCTCAACAAATACTCAACATTTATCAACATTCATACAAGATAAAAATATATGCAAATCGTAAGCATAAGAGTTCATGACATTGCTTTACAAGACAACAAGGGATCGAATCCCTTACAGGATACGATTCACGATCTCAGTGATGATCTATTCAAGCACGATCACAAGCATAAATCATACGCATATCATAAACATAAACCAATTCTAATCAATGCGCATATTTAATACCCTACGCTGTAAATGAAAGAAACAACAGTATACCACGTTAACGCAGGGCCCGTCCGCGTTCCAGAGGTATACTGGACTGTTATCACGCAATTATCAAATCAACGCAAGAGATTGTGACTGCAATGATGTCCTTGATATTAAATTCAAAAACTATGTTTTCAAAACGAAACAATGATAATGATAAAACTGACTGACTATCCAGAACTTTCTTTACATATGGTTCTACAACCCTCGAAAACGAATGTACATTCATGAGCAGGCTGTTGCCGCTTTTACCATGTTGTGATTTTTGAAAATGTTTCTATCCTAAACTGATTTCAAAAAGGAAACAAAACTAAATCAATTTAGAATGCGTGCTGTTGCTGCCTTTGTCACCAACATGCCATAGTTTGACCTTCGTTGACCGCGCATGTAGGAGGGTCGATTCTGCTGTGGAATAGGTATTCGTCCATGCTTGGACATTCTGCTTTTCATCCCTACCCTTCGCTAAGCCTAATCTACCTAGTTACAACACTGTCATTCAATTCAAAAACGTTGTATCACATTGTAAACCAAGATTTTAATCCCCTTACAGAGACACCATGCATAAAACCCCTATTTAGCAATTACTCAGCATTCATTAATAGTCATACAAGATAAAAATATATGGAAATCGTAAGCATAAGAGTTCATGACATTGCTTTACAAGATAACAAGGGATCGAATCCCTTACAGGATACGGTTCACGATCTCAGTGATGATCTATTCAAGCACGATCACAAGCATAAATCATACGCATATCATAAAGATAAACCAATTCTAATCACTGCGCATATTTAATACCCTAAGCTGTAAATGAAAGAAACAACAGTATACCACGTTAACGCAGGGCCCGTCCGCGTTTCAGAGGTATACTGGACTGTTATCACGCAATTATCAAATCAACGCAAGAGATTGTGACTGCAATGATGTCCTTGATATTAAATTCAAAAACTCTGTTTTCAAAACGAAACAATGATAATGATAAAACTGACTGACTATCCAGAACTGTCTTTACATATGGTTCTACAACCCTCGAAAACGAATGTACATTCATGAGCAGGCTGTTGCCGCTTTTACCATGTCGTGATTTTTGAAAATGTTTTTATCCTAAACTGATTTCAAAAAGGAAACAAAACTAAATCAATTTAGAATGTGTGTTGTTGCTGCCTTTGTCGCCAACATGCCATAGTTTGACCTTCATTGACCGCGCATGTAGGAGGGTCGATTCTGCTGTGGAATAGGTATTCGTCCATGCTTGGACATTCTACTTTTCATCCCTACCCTTCGCTCTAGCCTAGCTATCATGCCACATGTCAAACAATAAACCAATTACAGGATGTTGGAACTTCCTGTAGCCATTTTACCAAAAATTCCTAATTCGTTAACATAAAACTCCTAAATCAATTTCAATGCAATTTAATAACTATAAGACTATTAACTAATCAATTTCCAAGGGATCTGAGAGATATATGATGAAAAGAGGTAGGCAGATGACATGTTTTAGGGGGAAAAAGGAGGTCATGGAATGGTACCAACAGGTACTAGTGTCCAATGATGGACCTGCTCCTGAAGTGCTTTACCTGTTAGGTAAACTTGACTCGGGATAGAGTCAAAGTTGACCAGGTTAAATAGTGATGGTTTTGGGGCACATGGTATTGTGCACCCATAGTATTCTACCCGTGGTATTATGTGTAATGGAGCTTATAAAAGGCTAGAAGGACTTCATTGTAATGCAAGACCTGGAGGTGAGCGGTGAAGGCTCACTTGGTCGGATTGGCCACGGCTTTGGCCAATGCTAGTAATATCTTATTAGTAAATTTTTTAACAACTGGTATCAGAGACAGATATTGGCTTCAAAGGGATTCTTTGATGCCAGGGGTTTATAGTGTCTGATGAGATCAATGCAACAGATCTAGGTCTGGAAAATAATGGTGGAACAATCATACGCGGAAGAACCTCGAGGAGAATGTGCAGAAGATAGTGTTGTAACTGCCAAGGATCGCAGTGCATTTGAGATATTTAAAAGTTTGGAACATGCTGACGAATTGTTCAGGATTCATGTGGCTTAGAAAATTGTTCGTTTTCTGCTACGTGAGGCCACTGGTGCTGGAATCTATGAGGTTCTCATTGGGCTCGCAGTTGAAGCAGTTTGATAGAAGTTTTTGAGAGAGGATGGATCAGAATCGCAGCAGCAATAACCAAAAAAAAAAATTAATGAAGTCAAAATTATTGCATGTAAATGGGCATACTACTATAAGACCTGGTAAGGCATGTGTCCCCCTCGGTAATCACTGGCAAATTCTGGGTTAGACCTAGGTGATAGGGGGATGTCGGGTTAACAATACCCCGGGTAAAAACTCTGAGGGGGGTAAGAGCTAGAGTGAGCGGGATTGTCTCACTTAGCAGGTTTGGCTAGAATTAGTCAAGGAACCCCAAGTCAAGTTTAAGGGGGGAATTGTTAGGTAAACTTGACTCGGGATAGAGTCAAAATTGACCAGGTTAAACAGTGATGGTTTTGGGGCACATGGTATTGTGCACCCATAGTATTCTGCCCGTGGTATTATGTGTAATGGAGCTTATAAAAGGCTGGAAAGACTTCATTGTAATGTAAGACCCGGAGGTGAGCGGTGAAGGCTCACTTGGTCAGATTGGCCACGGTTTTGGGCAATGCTAGTAAGATCTTATTAGTAAATTTTTTAACATTACCAACATATTGTTACATGTTCCAATTCTTTTTTGTTGTTGTTGCTAATTCTCGTAGTTAGTTTCAACCACCAAAACTGGGAATTTCCCATGCTTTCTTGTACCAAGCACATAATTTTCATTAGACTCAAAATGAATTGAAATAAATTAAAATCATACCTCATTGGTAGCTCATCAATAAGGTACACCTGCAACTTTTCTTACTTCTTGTCACAACAACTCAAACTAGTTCTTTGATCAAATCATCATGAATAAACATATCAAATCTGGTAAGCTCAAAACACAACCATCATATAAAAATCTTGAATTGCATGCAATCATCATAAACCATAATCATAGATCACATGTAATGATCATAAACCAGATTCATAGATCAGATGAATAATAAAACTAAAATAAAATACCGATATTTATCCTTTAATCGGTCCTTGCTTCTGCCTTTGTTATTTCTGTACACACACTGGATCGGTTGCCACACCCATCATGAACCCAATGTCTTCGCTTCTCTTCAATCACATACACATACACATAGTGTACACCACACACATACAAACACACATGGGATATAACACATACACCTACACCTAGCATACAACACAACACATACACCCACACCTGACGTATAACACAACACATACACCTACACCCAGTGTACAACACCACACAATACATATACATACACAGAGTACAACACAATGAATATACATGTCACAATACAACAATTACATAATGCACATACACAATACCACATGTACGACATGCGCACAATACCACATGGATGCAACACAACATGTACAATATGCACACAATACCACATCTATAACAATACCACATGTACAAAATGTACACAGTACCACCTATACATAGCACCACTTGCACAATGTGTACACAAAACCACATATACACAACATGTACACAACACCACCAGCACAACATGTACACAACAGCACATGTACATCATGTACATAACACCACATGTACATAGTACTGCATGTATAACATGCACACAATACCATATATACCCAACACCATATGTACAATGTGTACACCACACCTCATGTACACAAAACCACATAAACAATATGTACACAACACCATTCATACACAACACTACATGTATGACATGTACACAGTATCATCTATACCCAACACCTCATATGCAACATGAACACAACATTATATGTACACAATACCTCATATGCAACATGCACACAACACCACATGTACACGATACTACATATGCAACATATACACAACACCTATACTGCACATCCAGAAACCACATTGACTCTACCCAGAAACCTTGCTTCTAGTGTCTTCCCACTGTCCATGCTTGTCCCAACATGCTGCAAAACACACTGCTTTCATTTCATTGATGTATCCTTCAACATTTCCTATCCATAACATAAATGTAGACATAGTATAAACACATAATGTTAACCATATTCACATGATACCTCATAAAGCAGGAACCTCTTCATGCCATTCACTTGCATGTGCAATCATTTCTCCACAAGAATGATACATGGTGACCCCATCAAATAACGACATACATACACATATATACATGTAAACACTATCATAAAACCATCATAATATTTGACGACCCTATCATACAATGGAATACATACATATATATACATGTAATCATCAAAATAACCATGATCACAACATAATTACCAAATATCATAAGATCTAGGTTAATAGAACTCCATTCATCCATGTATAACATGCACAACATTGAGAACAACAATTCCCAACATAGCCAAGGCATCTAATGCCTCAAATATATTTACTTCACCTTTCCTGATACATTTCTGATGATTTTCATATCATCATCCATTTACCCCAATGGACCCCACAAATAAAGCGGCATGATCATGTACCAGACATAAACAAAACTGCAAATAAATCACAGAAAAATCACAAAAGGCCGAAAGCACAAAAATCTCAATAGATGCCATGACTCAATCCCCATGGGTTCCCAATGCTTCCAAGGGAAAGCTCAACCCGAGCCTTCTTCAAGATTTCATAGCAGTAACTTTTTCCATGCAATCCACTACATCATATTTCCATAAACACGTAACTATCAGTGTTTAAATAAATATAAAAATATACCAATTATCTTACCTTGTTGTGTCAAGAACATTGCTTTGTAACTGAACACATCCATTCCGTCTCTCAAGGGACTCCAATTCCCAGACGAATCCAGCCATAACTAGGAACTAACTATTATACCTGTCAAATACATGTTCACAAATCTACCACATATCCATATAATGTTAGACAAAATAAAGGTTAATAAGACTTCCTATATTCATGCAAATCACTCATTAGTTTGGAGTTGCAGTTTCCAAACATAGCCAAATGAATTCTCACCCAATTCCTTTCTTTTAACTTTTACCTTACTGTAATTGAGTCTTATTAGTTGTTATCAAATCACCCAACTATTAGTTATATATACAAATCAACTGTTACCTTGCCATGCTAATACCAAGCATGTTGCCCCGACTCTGTTCATATATGTCAGTCACATGTTCCAAATATAAGGAAATCATGTCTATTAATTTGAAATCAACCTTTACCAATACTAACATCCATTTCATAATCAACTGATATTCATTATTCATGATACTATGACTAGCACCCACTTACACTCAAGTACATATTAGTTGTCTCAACACATATTGAGTTAGTACAACCATCTTAAAACAAAATCATTCCTTCATGTAATATTATAGACACATACTCATATCATGCAATTAATCAAACAATCAAACTACTTGTAAACATACTAGGTTAGATAAACCAAATAGATGACATAATTAAACTCATAGCTCAATGTATCTCAAGGGAGGCTATCACATTTGCACAAGTCAGTCCAAATTAGTACGACACAATATCACAAATATATCGACTCATACCTGAATATCATAACCATGACCATCTACACAAGCCAATCCAAATTATCATGATACATAGTAACATCAAGATCCTAGCTGCAATGATCATAATCATCATGGATATGACCATAATGCATATAACAACAAGTTAACTACCATGCATGACTATCTATGCATGTGCATATGACCACATTGAACGACTAGCATTTATCATGCATGTAACCACAACAACAATAGAATGACAAACATGCATATAAAAACCATTAATCAGCATACCTACATGCCAAACATACAATACCTTTATGATGATCTAATCTTACCCTGAGGTCCAGTGCTTCAACCTCGCTCTGATGATCTGCATCTCCTACTCTATCTCAGCCAACATATCAACATCATAACATACCAATAACATCATGATGACATAAAATATATACAATGACTATCACAATGCATGTAACAATCACATAGACAACTAACTTATATGCATTACAAACACATTACGCCCATCCAGTCCAAGTATTGAACCATGCTCTGATACCACCTTATGGTATCAGATATCACCCAAAGAAAATGGAAAACCACTTTGATACCACTTTGTAACCACCCCTGTCATATCTACCCACTTTCACTAGCCTACTAGGGTAAACATGAGCTAAGGGCTACTATGACATGAATCATCCTCCTAAGTACAATTAAGGAAGTGGAAACAACAATCCAAAACTTTACTGACCTTCCTGAGGAGTTACAGAACCCCCAAGAGCTAAACCATCCCTCCAGGTGCCCAGACCTTGGGTTAACTTTCTTTTTCAGTGATCTGTACTCCCCACTGTAGGCATAACACAACAAAAATTTGATTGTAGGCCTCTAGTTGCATGCACAAGCCTGCAAGGTAGTAGATGAAGTCTCATTTTCCTATTTTTGTCCCTGCGACCATGGAATCTGAGCCACCTTTTCAGGGATAGTCTCCAGACCACTGCCCAAAACTTGATGACTAACTTTGTAGAACAATAAATGACACAAAGAAAAAGCCTTTAACACAAAACTATTCAAGAATTTGACCTAATAAAGATTAAAAATGAAAGTCATTTCATCAAACATATTGAGAAAATGTAATCTACAAGTCATGAATGCATATCTAAACATAGGGGTCTGATACTTATCTAAGAATCATCAAGAAGGTCTAATGCCCTCTCATAATATTTTTAATAACATCTATTAGCTCATGCATTCATTAACCATTCATCATCAAATCAAACATATAGAGAGACATAACTAAAGTTTGTCATAAAACCATGCTTATAGCCAACATATAACCAAAATAATAACAGAGATAGAACAATCGTCAAAGCCACAACACAACAAGTACATTTACTCATGAAATACAAGAGGAAAAGAGCTCTTATTAACATATGCAAATCTAACCAAGTCATGGGCTTCCATGTACCACCCGACCATAGATTGGGCTGAACCAAGTGTTTCTTTTAGCTAATAATCCCTGTGTCATATTCCAAGCATGAATGCAAGATTCACAAGAAAAAAACTAGAGCTTCCTCAAGCTTTATCGCATATCTCACCATTATCATTCAAGGGATTTGTAGACCAAAAGCAAGCACCTACTCAACTAGGCTTTACTGCAATCTTTCCATTAGTGGTCAAGGGATTCCTAGGCCCAAACAAAGAAACATACATTACCATACTTTCCAACAATCCTATCAAAATCGGTATGGGATCACTAGGATGTAAATAGGCTTGAATGCCTCCAAATTTCTTCACCAATACCTTGAGAAATTTTCCTGTTTCCACCCTCAGCCTTTACCGTGTATCCTACCATTATCGATCAAGGTATTTGTTAGGTCCATATAATACTAGTGTATCCCCCTTATTGTTTTTTTTGTGCCCGTGTAGCCCCCATATTTTTATTGTTGTGCCCCATAGAAGGCCACTATTGTTATGTTGTGTCTTTACATTATTATTGTTATGTAGGCTCTAATTATATTGTGACCCCTTAAACTCCTATATATACAAATGAGGTATTGTCATTTGTATTATCAAAGGAGGTTTCCCCCTCAAAGAGGATAATTTTTAAGTCGTTGATATATCTTTTCTCTGAGCTAGTTGCATAACATTTAGTATCAAAGCTTTGGATTCTAGGGTTTTTCTTCTTCAAATAGGACATATTGGAATTTTCTCTATAATTGTTTTTTTATGAGGCTTCAGAAGCTGAAATTTTTATCACATGGAGCTGAAATATTGATGAACTTCGTGTAAAATTTTTAGAGCTTGGTTCACTAAATTTTTGGAGATATGATTTGAGGAAATTAGGGTTTTTGCAGGCTCCAAAATTCAATCTCAAACATGTGACCTAGGGAAAATCGTCATAACTTCCGTTTCAGGAATCAGATTTAAATTTTGTAAAAAGTGACTGAAAGTGCACAAATTGTAGTTTTTTGTGTATCAATTTCAGAGCCGACGGTTGAAATAGTGACACTTGGCATCCCATACAACTTCGATCTACTAAACCATTCTATAATCAAGTCATCGTGGGAGATTTGGCATAACTCTCCCTTGAGGAATCTGATCTTGATCAGAATTGTGGGGTTGGAAAGAAGACTCAGAGAGATACCACAGGGAAATTTTTCAGAACTTGGAGATCAGAAATTTCATGGTTACAACCGTTTCAACATTGAGAACCTAAAAGAAAGAAAAAGGTGCATATTTAAAAAATAATAATTGCATAAAGTTTTGTTTAAAAAATCAGTTTGAAGTGATTCCAAGGGCATATTGAAGCATAGATATCAGTATTGGGTTCTAAAATGCCTCCTATGAAAAATAATTCTACACCCATTAAGCCCTCAAAAATCTATTCTATGATGCATGAAGAGGAAAAATTGCAACATGATATATCAAAATTACGGGACCAAGTGCAACAAATTTCGCTCTCACAAAGAGCAACCAAAGATGAACTAAAAGGTGACATGGAAGGTTTAATAGAAGAAATGAAGGGTTTTAAGAATAGCATGGAAGCTGAGATGGATGGCTTGAAAGCATACATAGAAGGGTTGAAGGAAAGTTTGACAAAATTATTGTGAGAAAGGCTTCCCAGTGGTGACAAGGTAATCCGTGAAAATCACGACGAGGAAAAAATTAATATGAATTACAATTTTAGAGACTACAATGTGGGGTTTAAGAACCAGCACATTCCAAATATAGATATGAGGAAGTTTGATTGCAAGGATCCGGTAACATGGAAACTACAAATGGAGAAATATTTTGATCTACAGGATGTGAAACCTCGACAAAAGGTATGTACTGAATCTTCATATTTAGAACCCAATCAGTTTGTATGGTTAGATGGATTTGTTCTCGTAAATCACTTGTCACCTGGTCAACCTTTATGGAGGAAATGATAGCACATTATGAAGATACAAAGAGAAACACCTTCTTTACCCAATTGATAAATCTCAAACAAAAGGGTTCAACATTGAAGACTTCTAAAAATTGAATATTAGGGTAACCAATATTCGAGAGGAGCATAGGATTGATGCCTTCATAGGGACTTTAAAAGATAACATCCAACATGAGGTCCGCCTTTGCAAACCTAATTCATTGGAGAAGACATTTAGGGTGGTAAGCAAAGTTGAAAGAAAAATTATGGTAACAAGGAAGTCTACCACTCACAACTATAAATATGGAAGTGTTGTTTCCCCTAGTCTTCCACAACCTACAAGGTTGACACCACAACAATTGGAGGGAAAAATAGCAAAATGGCTTTGTTACAGTTCTGATAGAAAATACACCAAAGGTTATAAGTGTTATGAGAATAAATTATTCTACATAGACTATGAAGAGGAGGAAGAAAATGAACAAGAAACATCAAAAGAGGAGGATATACACTAGGAACCAACCTAGAGAAAGAAGAAATGAACCCGACCATATCTTGTAATTCATTGGAAGGAATTACCACTCCTCAAAATCTCAAGATAGAAGGATATATCAAGAAGAAAAATGTAATAGTGTTGATTGATTAGGGTAATACCTATAATTTTATTCATTGTAAGATAACCAAGGAATTGAATTGCTTCCTATATCTAGCACTAGAGTGTCAAGTGATGGTTGCAAATGGAGGAACTATAAATTTCTCTAGAAAATAATATCAAGCTAACCATGGGGGAATATTTATTAAATAGTCCAATGTTTTCCATTCCAATGGGTGGTGCCGATGTTGTACGAATATTTCAATGGTTACAATCTTTGGGGACGATAACCTTCAATTTTCAAGAACGTTTATTGAAATATTTTTGGGAAGAAAAGGAAGTTGAATTAAGGGGTATCGCAAGGAAACCAGGAAAGATAATCAACTCTAATGGCATGAAAGAGATTTTGAACAAAGAACAATGGGGCGTAATTTCATAATTATGCTCTCTAGGGGTTCAAAAGTTGAAATCATCTATTTCTCTCGATCTCCAAAAAATCTTGGACATTCATTCCAAGGTGTTTGAGAAGTCCAAAGTCCTCCCATGAATTTGTAATCATGATCATGTGATTCACTTGATTCTAGGAAGTGTTCCTCCAAACATCAAGCCTTACAGATATCCTTATGCCCAAAAGAGTGAAATTGAACATATAGTTGCAAAAATTCTATAGGTTGGTATAATTCAACCTAGTTAAAGTTCTTTCTCTGCTCTAGTAGTATTGGTGCACAAGAAGGATGGATCATGGTGTATGTGTCTAGATTACATGGGACTCAACAAGCTCACTATTAAAAATAAATTTCCCATTCCTATCATTGATGAATTGTTGGATGAATTAAATGGAGAAATTTACTTCACCAAGCTAGATCTTCATTCAGGATATCATTAAATTAGAATGAAGACTAAAGAAATTCCAAAACCAACATTTAGAACTCATGAGGGTCATTATGAATTTTTGGTCATGTCTTTTGGCCTTCCACATTTGAAGGTTTGATGAGTTCCATTTTCAAACCCTTCGTTAGAAAATTTGTGTTAGTATTTTTTGATGATATACTAATCTACAACAAGTATTGGAAGGATCATGTTCAACATGTTGACAAGGTGCTCAAACTATTAGAGGAGAAACAATTATATGCAAAAAACTTCAAATGTTTCTTTGGACTACAAGAGTTGAAATATTTGGGTCATATTGTATCTCATGAGGTGTTAAGGTAGACCATAACAAAATGATGAGTTCCATTTTCAAACCCTTCGTTAGAAAATTTGTGTTAGTATTTTTTGATGATATACTAATCTACAACAAGTATTGGAAGGATCATGTTCAACATGTTGACAAGGTGCTCAAACTATTAGAGGAGAAACAATTATATGCAAAAAACTTCAAATGTTTCTTTGGACTACAAGAGTTGAAATATTTGGGTCATATTGTATCTCATGAGGTGTTAAGGTAGACCATAACAAAATTAAATCCATTAAGGAATGGAAAATCCCCACAACCATAAAGCATCTTCGAGGATTTCTTGGGTTGATAGGAATTATCACAATTTTGTTAGGAATTATGGGAGAATAGTGGCACCTCTAACTTCATTAATGAAGAAAGATGCATTTTCATGGACTCCAGAAGAAACAAAGGCCTTTGAACATGTTAAAGAGGCAATGTGCCAAGCACCGGCCTTAGCTACACTAGACTTCACAAAAACTTTTATTGTGGAATGTGATGCTTCATGAAATGGAATTGGTGTGGTTTTAATGCAATAAGGAAGACCCGTTGCTTTTGAAAGTCATCTAATCAAAGGAAAGTATTTACATAAACCTATTTATGAGAAGGAAATGTTGGCAATATTACATGCACTAAAACAATGACGACCTTACCTAATGGGAAGACACTTCAAGGTAAAAAAAGATCATGATAGTATTAAATACTTTTTGGAACAAAGATTATCTTCATAAGAGCAAAAAAAATGGGTGACAAAGATGTTGGGTTGTGACTTTGAAATCATCTACAAAAAAGGGAAGCAAAATGTTGTTGTGGATGCACTCTCAAGAAAGGATGAGGATGTTGAAGCATTTCTTCGTGCCATTTCTATTATCCACCCTGAGTGGATAATCGAAGCAAGGGATGAATGGAAGAATGATGAAGAGGTGTGGTCACTCATTCAAAAGTTGTAGAAAGATCCCAGTACATCTGAAACATTTATCTGGAAAAATGATTCATTATGGTACAACGATTGCTTATATCTTTGTAAGAATTATCAACTCAAACAAAAGATTCTTTTGGAATTCACACCTCTCCCTTAGGAGGTCACTCGAGATTTTTAAAAACTTACCATATGGTCAAGAAGAAATTTTTTTGGGATGGCCTTAAATCTGATATTCAGAAGTTTGGGGCAACCTATTTGGTTTACCAACAAAATAAAGTTGAGACAATTAAGACCCCGGGTCTATTACAACCTTTATCCATTCCAAGTCAGCATTGGGAGGAGGTCTCAATGGATTTTATCATAGGTTTACCCAAGTCTTAAGGAAAAGGCTTCATCATGGTGGTAGTTGATATACTTACTAAGTATGCACACTTTTGTGCATTATCTCATCCTTTTAAAGCCAATATAGTTGCTATTTCATTTATGGAAACAATTCAAAAGATTTATGGAAATCCAAATATTATAGTAAGTGACATAGATCCCATTTTCACTATAAATTTTTGGACATAATTATTTTCTTCTCTTGGTACTCAATTAGCTCATGGCTCATCTTATCATGCTCAATCTGATGGGAAAACTGAGATAATGAACAAATGTTTGGAAATATATCTTCATTTCTTTGTATCTGATAAACAAACACAATGGGTTAAGTGGTTATCTCTAGCCGAATGGTGGTATAACACTTCCTTCCATACTGCAGCAAAAAAGACCCCATTTATGGCACTTTATGGATATCATCCACCATCCATCACATCATCTTTAAGAGAAAAATCTAATGTTCAAGCAGTGGAAGATCACATCAAGCATCAACAACAAGTTCTCCAACTCTTAAAGGATAACCTCACTCTGGTGCAGAATCAAATGAAACAATAGGCATATCAGCATTGCAATGAAATAAGTTTTGATGTAGGTGACTAGGTATGTTTAGGACTACAACCATATAAACAAATGTCTCTCAAGCAAGCTAAAAAGGATGATAAATTATCACCCAAGTACTACGCTCCTTAAAAGTATTGCAAAAGATTGGTACTATAAAATACAAATTTGAGATGTATGTATCTTCCTGAGTACACCAAGTTTTCTATGTTTCATGTTTAAAGAAGGTTATCATTGACAAGTTGCCTATTCAAACAATGCTTCCAGAACTTGACAAAGAAGGAAAAATCATATTTGAGCCCGAAGAAGTCACATAAACAAGAACCCAACAACTACAAAATCGATCAATTTCAGAGTATCTCATTAAGTGGAAGAACTTATCCACTGAAGATTCCATATGGGAGGACGAGAATTTTACACAGAAGCATCCATAACTACTCAAACGTTGAGGACAACACTTTTTTGAAGGATAGGGGCATGTTAGGTCCCTATAATATTAGTGTACTCCCCTTATTGTTATTGTTATGCCCATGTAGCCCCCATATTTTTATTGTTGGGTCCCATAGAAGCCCACTATTTTTATGTTGTGCCCTTACATTATTATTGTTATGTAGGCTCTGATTATATTGTCACCCCTTAGACTCCTATATATACAAAATAGTTCTTGTCATTTGTATCACCAAAGAATTATTCATTTATGTAATGTAAAGGAGGTTTCCTACTCGAAGAGGATTATTTTTAAGTCTTTGATCTATCTTTTCTATGAGCTAGTTGCATAAAATAGGTATTCCTAGGCCCTTGGGGAATTTCTCGAGACCACCTCACTCGGTTCCAAAACCATCTGGCAATCCAAAGCTCAACCAAATGAAAGAACCCCATCACACCATGGCTATCCGAAAATGACAAGGCAAAATTGAAAACATTGTCACACTTGGCAAACTCCATGCCAATGAGAGTAAAAGAATCAAATACACATGCATATACCATGCATGCCAAAATTAACAAGGAAATCATCCACGCAACTTGATACCTGCCAAAGCAATCCAGTCATAGATGCTTGATCCAACTCTTCCTTGCTTGATCCTTACTTCCCTTTTCTTTCTTGCCATTCCTTTGTCTTCCTTTCTCTAATGCTAGAGTGCTCCAAGAATGCTCTAACTGTGCAAGAGTATGAGAGAAAGAGAATACAGAGAGCTCCAAAATTGAATTGACAAAAGCTCACACACTGAAAAAATCCATGAACTAATCCTCAAAAACTTTTTATTATTGAAGCTTCTATTTTCTCCAATTTCCTCCTCATATGCAACTTGTGACCTTTCACCTTCATTTTCTCATATTTTCTATTTTTCATAAATAAAATGTCAATTAATGTCTCTTTGTCTTTTCAATGCCTTTGTCAATTTCCCCTTAGCCATAATAAACCAAATGAACACCCACTAAGATGTTTTGCCCAATATTCAATTTGGAATACGTATCTCATATCCTTATCTTATTTTACTTTTATTACATAAACTTTTAACCACCACCATTACAAAATTTAAAACAATATATAAAAAAATTTAAAAATTTAAAATATCTTATTAAATTTTTTATAAAAGATATTGGTGGACATTCCCCAAGCCACATAAAACAAGTGGTACGTTACATATATATTAACAAATTTTCTTTCGCATACGAAACATGTTTAAAATGTCAACCTACAAAGTTACAGAATTATGCTCATTTTTTTTAACATAAAGAGCCAAAAGAAAATTCAAACACAACTTTCCAATTGGAATAACAATAACCCCCCACTTTAACAATGACTACCGAATCTCATTAACTAAAGGTGTACCTGTTTGTTAGATTAAGGAACCGATTGGATAACATGGGAAAGAGAAACTATTTAATTGGAGCCAATTAAAACACGTGCAAAACCTTACCGATTATTATTATTGTCATTGCTGGTTTCGATGATATTCCTGGTTGGTCCTAAGCGGTTGTGTTCAAACTAATCACTATTGCAATTGCGCTTTACATGAGGACGCTTCCTCATTTTACAGGTGTATCACCAATTTTATTTAAAATATATTTCAAGTAGTTTGGTGTGGCCCTAGCCTGAATCTCGGTGATTTTGATGACTTAATGCTTTTGAGTCACAATTTCTCAAACCAAAAGTTAAGATTGTACTCATCTCAAAAATTAAATAAAATAAAAAAATAATAATATATTTTAATTTATAAATTAATTAAAATTATATATAATAATAATAATAAATAAATAAAATTATAAATTAATCAAATTCAATAAATTACCTATAAAGTAATATTTTATATTGATGATTTTATTGTGTTACATGGAAGAGATGTTGTAATGTCCTATCTTGTCCTATCATGTTATGTAACAATTTGACTTGATCAATTCCATTAAAAAAAAAAATTTAAAAAAATTTAAAAAAATTTTTTAACAATTAAAACTAGTTTAGATCTATATTAACTCTAGATCTACCAAGTGCTAAGAAAGATCAAATCTCTTTAAACTCTAAAAAAAAGTTTGCACATCACGATATTTGATCTTTCTAGAGACTTGATAGATCCAAAATTCAAATAAATCTAAACTATTTTTAATCAATTAGAACCAAACATAATAAAAAAAAATTGATTGTTGATTATTTAGGAGTTATATTTATTTAAATGTGTTGTTTTTTAAAAATTATAATTTTATTAAAATATAAGAAATTAAAATTAAAAAGTATTTTATAATTGAAAATAATAATAAAAAAAAAGTAATGTTAAATATATATATATATATAATATATATATATATAATATATATATATATATATATATATATAGATAGATATATAGGTTCCATAAAAATTATATAATATATATATATATATATAAGGTTCCATAAAATTATATATATATATATATATATTATATATATATATATATATATATATATATTTACTTTAAAAGAAATCTGAGATTAATTCTGTCTATCTAACTCTATAATGGTTAGATGGACAAAATTGGTAATGACTTATACTTCTTTATTAAAAATATTTCACAATTCACATTACTTTTAAGGCATTTTCTAGTAGAATTGATGGCTTACCATTAGTTATAATTTGTGTTTTTGTTTATTTTTTTTGAATTAATGTTACTTTTATGTAAGAGAAAGGAGGCTTCTCTTTGAACTCGTAACATTAGTATTTTTTAATGTAATCTTAAAGTGATAATAAAAATATTATAAATTATCTTTGAAGATCTCTAATAACTAGGAATTAAATATTCACGACAATAATAATTTCAAATTAAAAAATAATACCATTTAATTTATATATATATATATATATATATTATATATATATATATATTATATATATATAACTTTTTTTGGTTTATAATAAACCTAAGTATTAAATATTAACATTTAACATCAAAATTCATTTATATTTATAGTATTTATTAATTTAAATAAACTATTTCACTGGGAATTCCAATTTAATGGTCTATTGTAAAGCACATATATACTTTCTTTTGTATCCTCTATTTGGTATGATCCATCAATTTCACACAACTTAATAACCATACCATATTTTAAGAGTTACTCTCCTATGTAATATTGCTTCACACGACTTAATAACCCTACCATATTTTAAGGGTTACTCTCCTGTGAAATATTGTTGGTTTTCAACAATGTACCCATAAGGTTATTTAAGAGGACTGTTTTATATAAATATTTTACATCTACTTATATTTACCGAATACCAAAGTTTTCTCACCACGCTAATCATTTAGAGAGTGAATCTCTAACCTTGAAATATAATTAGTGATCATTTTGAGGGTATTTTGAGGGTACATATAATTAGTGATCATTTTGAGGGTATTTTGAGGGTACTTAGCCAATGAGTTTAATTTTTTTTAAGTTTAAATTTGTATTGCGTCAAAAATTCAAAAGATCAACCTACATTTGTTATATGATTTCAAACATTGGCCACATGGATTTTTTGAACGAAGTTTTAATTTGTCACAAGGAAAATAGATTTATTGACCACCTTCTAATAAAAAGACATATTAATACAAAATTATTTGAAAGTCAAACATTTTATCAACTAAAGTACTAAAAAGGAAAATATTTTTGAAAGTCACAAGAGCTCGAGTATTTGAGGAGGTCACATGTTTGGGATATTTGGTGCTAAATATTGAAGGAGCTGAAGGCTTAAGCTCACACTGGAGGTGGCTCTCAAGATGAGCTAACCAGGCATCTAAACTTTCCAGATATGAACATTGAAGTCTTTGAGCATGTTTGATGTTGCTCAAGGCAACAAAAATATTGTATTGTTCCTATTACTTCTCCTTTAATACTCTGCCAATAAGAGTTTTGAGCTACCAATGGAGAGCTATAGAGTTAAGATATTGTTTATGTCTTCCCCTAATATGACCAGGTTTAGGAACCCAATGGGAAATATCTTCAATGATATAAGAGTCCAAATAAACAAGACTTTCATCAGTAGGCAAGATATTGAGACATCTAATCTTAGCTCGAATCTCAAGTGGAACAACTGCATGATAGATGTCCACAACGTCATGATCCTATGCTTGGGCATGGGTTCTAATCTGAGTACCATGGCCATCCTCACTTTCACATCTTCCCCACCCACCTTGGCAACTACAGATGCGTTGTTTAGGTTAGGCACTCATTCTGTGCAATAACCAGTGATGTACCACAGTAATAGAATAACCAACAACGTAAGGTAAGACAAAAGGGTAAACTAGAGGCTTGTACAAGAGATAAAGGAGATCCAGACTACAAATAAAGAGCTACCAATAGGTGGAGCTAGTTTGGATTAACTATTCAACCAGTATTAACTATTTCACATAATGACGAGGAAAATAAATTAATGAATTTCATGAATAATCATGATTTTTCTTCACACTGTGTACATATGTTAGATCAAAGTTTTTAGGAATATTGTGGATTTGAATATTTCTCATCTCGACAATCCAAAATATCATTAAACTCTATGGAAAAGTTTGACAATTATTTGGTAGAAATTTATCTAGATAAAAAATTAAATATTAATAATAACTTGGAGGAATTTCAAAAGAAACAGTTGATATAGATGCTACAAGAACATTCCTTTGCATCTACATGGGAATAAATTGGCATAAAAGGAATTGATCCAAATACATATATGTATCACATGTATATACAAGAGAATGCCAAACCGATAAGACAACATCAAAGAAGGATAAATCATAATTTGAGGGAAATTGTTAAAGAAAATTTAGAAAAACTGCTTAATATGAATTTTATTTACCCAATTTCAAATAGAGAATCGGTTTCACCCTTGGTGATTGTGCCTAAGAAATATCGAAAGCGGAGAGTATGCATAGATTACCGAGAATGTAGCAACCCCACTCTAATTGACTAACCTTGATATGACATTAAAATTGATTTAGCCTTAAGGCTCACACATTATTCTTTGAGGACCTCAGGTTGAGGATCCAAACACTCTATCAGTGGATGTGATGGTTATGTTTGTTTCCTAATTGATGTTATGATGATGATAACTTTGATGGATATGTATATTTTCTACTAATGTTACGACGATGATATCTTTGATGGGTATGTATGTTTTCTACTAATGTTATGATGACAATAGCTTTGATGTATATGTATGTTTTCTATTGATGTTATGATGATAATAGATATGCGGAATATGTATGTTTGCTACTGATGTTATGATGATGATAGTTGTGATGGACGCGTTCATGATGTTGGCTCCTTACATTAGTTTTGGTTCATGACGAAAAACGATGTGGATGACTATGTCACGTTGATGGTTTAGCATATTCTATTATGTCAATGACTGACACTATGAAACATTGTTACTGATGATTATTGAGTATGATAGGAAACCACTAGATGCACTCACATGTGATGAGTCGATGACATCTAGTTTGATGAAATTGAATATTTTTTTCTTTGACATTTTAAAGTTCATATTGAATTTGACTATAACTTCTAATGACATGGTAGTGGTTGTAGTCACATGTTAGTTGCTTGGAAAAATTACCCACACATGGGTGATGGGGTTGTACAAATAAATGGAACTGTATGGGAGGGGTGGGACAATGTCCCTGATTCCACTTACTAGTACTTTCATTGTGACTTGGGCTGGAAGGGTTGGGACACCTTCGCCTTGAATATCACAATGTTGTGGGGGTGGGTCCCAAAATGGGTTGCTCATGAGTATTTCATTGGGAGGCGTGCATCAAGGAAGATTCCTTGATCCCCAACACTATTAGTCTCACTATAGAGGGAAACACGAGAGATAATAGCGTTCTTTGTCGTTGCACTTATATTCCCCCCCTCATAGTCACTAAATGTATGAAGGGAAAGCAATGTGACACTCTTGGAACTTCAAGGGAAGTTCTTGAAGGGCATGACCAACTTGGAACCCTTAGCATCAAGAAGAAACTGTTAGGTGTGGCACCCTTGGAACTTCAATAGGAAGTTCTTGAAGGGCACGACCAACTTGACATCCTTGGCATAAAAAAGAAACTACTAAGTATAATCAAGATATGAAAATACTACTAATTCACCTCAGGTGGTAAATGAGGTTAGAACCAATGAAATCAAATCAAGAAGAAAACCTAAGGTAAAGGGAGAATAGGAAGAAATAAAATATTGTACCTTGAGAACCGTATCTTTCCCATGTTGGAAAATGTCAAGTAGATAATGTACATAAGTATTTTAATAGGTAAAAGAGGGGAAGAGGAACATAGAGTTAATTATAAATATTAATCCTAAAATTGTTAAACTTGATTAAGAAAAGAGAGTGTTAAATTAAAATTAGAGAAATTTAGAGAGCCTCCATGTGGCAAGAGCCAATAGAAGAATATCCACCTAAGAGGCAAATTGAGTTAAATTAGGAGGTAGTTAGGGGAAAAAATGTGAGACTTATCAGTTGACTTCAGTAATGAACGCAAATTAAGGAGTAGAAAAGGGGGATCAAGCGACAACTAGGAGAAAAAATAGAGAGTCTTGGTGGGGTGAGGAAAAATAATATATTTGAATTAAAATTTAAGTGAATAATTTTGGAGAGCCTTGGTGAGAGAATGACACATGGGTGAGTGAATAATCAAACCTTTAGATAATAAAAATAATTAATTATGCATGAAGTGATGAGTGTCACCTATAAAGTCTCCTATAAAAGAAAGGGCACGCCATAGGGGAGGGGACTTTTTGCTTACCCTATTGTTGGATGGATGAGATTATGTCATTGCCAATGGCTATTAGCTATAGTGAGTTTGGTAAGGTGGAGGTCTTTAGAGAGGGGACTCTTGAGCCAAGGAGTGCTCACCTCTATCAGCTAGCACACTTCCTCTTTTATACAACCCCATTGCAGCTTGAGGGTCCATAGGAAGGAAGAATACCCAAGGAGTAGGTTGGGTGGTCAACCAATAGGTCACTAACATTTGGTTGGAGCACATCAACATTCACACTTGGATGTGGACGACAACAAGGAAGTGCAAGTAGCGGCAAGGCCAAAATTAAATCTCCTCTTTGGGTGAATGATACCTGTTGTATTCGTGATGTTCTATTACTTGATTTTGTTGTATCTATGGTTAATAGAATGTAAAAGGAAAACATATGATATGTGGAATGTTTTGTAACTCATGGATGTTGATGTAAATGTCTTAATATCTCTACGATTCAAATGTCAGTGGATGTTTAAGGTGTTTCATGACCTTGGTATGGATGTTGCTAGCTAATGATTAGTTAAATTGAAATTTCTTATTTGCTTAAGGTTGAAATCTAAGCTTAACTGCATTGTTTATTTCTTATATATATATATATATATATATGTGAGGGTTTCTACCCTTGGTATCAGAGCTAAGTTCAACCTTTAGGACCTAGGACCCCTTGAATTTGAACTATTTCATGATTACCATAGTGATAAAATTACATTCACTGCATAGTTGTTCTTTTTTGACTTTAACCCATTAAAGGATATCTTTGATGTAAACCATGATGTCTATTGACACAATTCAAAAAATAAAATCTGGGGATGAAATAAACTAAAACTCAACCAAAACCAACAAAAACATCTACAAAGACTTTTGAAAGACAACCCATCAGAAAATTATAATACACGGAAATTCCAACCTTGAAAAAGGCTTAGCAAGAAAATAAGAACCAAAATTAGGAGGTTTTCTTGGATGGAAATTTAATCTAGGTACCAATACTCGATATAGATTTTTGAGGTCCTATAAATTTTGTCGACATGGTAGCATGTCTTCTAATCAATGGAGACGGGCCGATAGAACATCACTTGGTTGAGGTATGTTTTTCGTCCCGGTATAATATTTTGATCAAACGAGAATGGATGATGGTATAAAAGTTAAATAAATATATTAGTTAAATATATTTTTTTATACATACCTGCAACTTTTTCCTAACCTACAATAATCTTATAGATTCAAACTTCAATTCCAAAAAAATTGCATTTCTAAGATTTTAGTTTTATTGTGTTAAAGTATAATTGTCCTATCAATTTCATCATAATTAGGTGGAACATATCAGGTGTAGGAATTTCTCAAGGATCAATGGAATTAAATTAATCCCATAAACGACTTTACCCAGAGTCTCAATATCTTATGTTATAGTGGCCTGACAAACTTACATTTTTAGGAGTTTGTTAATTTATGTGATCAAAAAGATCATATTTTCACCATGATTATAATTAATGTCTATTTAACCAAAGAAACAAAGTATGTGCATTCCAGATTTATACGCCTATAACCTCAGTTACGACCCAAAAACAAAAAAATACTGCAAGTAGGATAATAGCACCCTCGAAAGGGTCCAAGAAAATGATAGCAAAAATTAAGGGTCCAAGAAAATGATAGAAAAAATTAAGGCCTCGGAGCTTTTACAGGGTGGTATGTATATCACAACTTTCAAAGAATAGTAAATGCTTTACCACGCTAAAGTTGACTCCAGATTTAGAGAACACAGGGTATAAAGACGACTTCTCGATTCACATAATTGTAAAGTTGAGTGGTTCCATAAAATAAAATTTATAGGTGTAGTCTTTAGTGCGATTTTTTGGAGGTTTTTTCGGTGACTTTTTCCGGTCAAATTTTCTCTAAAATCCGGTAGCAATTTATTGAAATTGCAAGTTTGATATGTAATTTCTGCACAATCAAAGCATCCTAGGGGTTTTTCAGGGTGCTGAATCCAAATATGCAGTTAAACACCATTTTAAATAATACAAATCAAGATTTAACCTCAATTTTTTCCGCCAGATTCCGTCACCAAAATCTCCAAAAAATGGCACTAAAGACAACTCCAAATTTATATGCTATGATAATGATACTAGTTCCACTTCACAAAACGAAATACAAATAAACATTTCAAAGGTTCATTTGTGTGATGTTTTCATATAACTTTCTCTTTATATTTTATACTCTTTTCAGGGTTTTGAAGCATTATACCTGGATGTCTTTTACAAAGTTTAGGACAACCATGCATATTATATATTATATTAAGTTTAAACCAATATATTAATTGGTAAAATAAATTTCTTGATAACGGAAATTGTAATGTCAATATATACTTTAAGTATATAAGATGGATATGGACAACTTTAAACCTAATAATAACCTAAGTCGTCAGCGCTAAGATGATTATATTACTTAGGGTAGGATTTGCGCTGGTTTTCAATTTAAAAAAATGTCTAATAAAGTTTATCATATTTATAATATTATTATTATTATTTTAAAGATTTAGAATTAACCAATTAAGAGTTATGAATCATATTTAATTTATATTTGTTCTTAAAGCTTATTTTATGTATTGAATTATTAATATAAGTGTTTATTGAATTATTAAGCATTAATTTAATATATATTTGAAAATTTTGGAATATTTTGTACTTTTAAATACGCAAATATATTTATCAAAAGTTATGATCTACTATATTTTATGTAATTTTTGCATAAATATAGGTGAGAGTAAAAATGTAAATATGTGGATTTACCAAGATTAGTGCCCACAAAAATTCATGCAAGTTGTTTGCGTAAGCTTTAGGCAAAAAAACATGTTTAAATAGTAATTAATAACCAGGTAAGCCACATGACAATACTCAATGGATGAGAATGATTTGTATTTCTTATAAGATATTGTACACTAAAAATGTTAACTTATCCTTTGAAATAATGATAATATTCGAGGTTTTTCTTCTAGGAAAAATAAAATTTGTTGTTGAACCATTCCCAATTATTAATTGATTTACAAATATATAAGGGTTATGATGTTGAATAATTAAGCTGTCATATATAAAATGGAGTTGTTATGATGGGTGTGACAAATGCGTAATGAACTTCGGGAGGATATGAACCTTGGAACCACAATCACCTTTTGCATCAATGTTTATTACTCAAATTAGACTAATGTAAATTGGTGTTGTTGGAATTAGGTATCATGGCAAGAAGAGGCACAAGTAGGAGTGGCAATACTAGAGGGCGCAACATGATGCTACCACAATAGTCAACTCATGCCACCCCACCCAATGATGGGGACCACACCACAACATAAGAACATATACCAACAGGAGAAGTGTTAAACTTAATGAGATCAATCCAGCACATGTTGGAGGTACTAATAAATCATTTGGAATGGGAAAAGGAAGGACCTGTCAAGAAAAATAAAGCACCCCAAAACCCTGCAAAAAATAACTTATGTCGAGATTTGGAAAAAATAAAATTTCCAGAAGTTTGGGGGTCCATAGATGGTCAAATTGCAGAAGCACGATTAGAAAACATGGCTATTTGCTTTACCCTAAGAGACTACAACTCAAACCTAAAGGCCAAGATGGGTATATTTCAGTTAAAGGGAAATACACTACTTTGATGGAAGGCATTATTACCTCAGTTGAGGATGGATATCTCAGCAGTAACTTGGGAATTATTTGAAGAAAAGTTTAGATAACGCTACATGTCAGAAGATTATCTTGAGAGACAATTGAATTAATTCCATGCTCTAAAGTAGGGGAGTCACTCAATGTCGGAGTATAAGGCTTGTTTCATCGAACTACTTTGCTATGCCCCTCACTTAAACACAGAGAAGCTCAGGGTGAACAAATTTGTGTATGGACTAAATTTTAACATCTGGGCCAAGGTTAGGATCTTAATGCCTTGCACCTTGTACGAAGCAGTTCAGTAGGTGATCATTGCAAAGGAGGAGATCATGAACAACAAACCTAGTAGGACAACAAAGCTTGGAGGATCAGGTGTGTCAAATGGAACAATATGGAATGCAAAAATTTTCAAACGGGGGTGATTCTCAATCATCAAAAGTGGTCAACAAGGAATTAAAGAACAACATTTAGGCATCCATATTAGCAGCCACACAGGGTACCTCAACATACTCGTCAAGCGAAATAGCACCTTTCTATGTGACAACACCAAGCCACGCCACCTCAACACCAATCCCAACAGTTTGCCTCTTACCAATAGAGTTCCAGGCCAACTCCCTGTTCAGTCAGTAGTAGGAGCGAAGATTTTAAGAAGGGGTGTTGGACCTGTGGAGGACCACACTACAAGAGGGAATTCCCTCAAAAAACGAGTAATACAAACTCAACTCAGAAAGTAGCTATTGTGGGGGATCTAGGGAAATCTCATCACATCCATGCAGTGGTGAACAATCGCCAGGTTGAACACCAGTCCACTATGTTGGAAACATCAAGTAACATTGATGGTATGAGTTTTGTCATTTTAATAGATCTAGGAGCTACTGATTCTTTTATTTCTCTAATTGCATTATCAAAGATTAAACATGAAGCAATTGCACAACATGATTTTAGACATGTAAAAATGGCATGTAGTATGAAAAGAAATGTAGGAAGGATGGTAAGGGATTGTGTGGTGGATCTAGGAGTATGTAAGACAAAGGTATCCTTGTACTCTAGGACCTTAGGAGTCTATGATGTAGTCATAGGAATGGATTGGTTGGAGCGACATGAGGCAGTTCTAGATTACAAGGACAAGATGCTGCATTTCATCGATGATGACAGCCAAAGAAAAACATTGAGGGGAAAGAACCAAGGGGTAACCCTAAGGTTCATCTCCTTAGTGCAACTGATAAATTGTAGATGAAAGGGATGTTAAATGTTCATGGTGGTAGCTCTAAATGATAAGGGTGATTTTGAAAACCTCAATAATCATCCAATTCTTGTTAAATTTAAGGATGTATTTCCTCAAGAACTACCTAGGATGCCCCCAAAAAGGGAAATTGAATTGATTTCACCATCGACCTTAAACTAGGCACTAAGCCTATTACAAAGGCACCCTACATATGTCAACTCCCGAGCTAAAGGAATTACAAACCCAATTAAATAAATTATTGGAATTGAGTTTCATACGACTCAACATATCTCAGTGGGGAGCCCCTGTCATTTTTGTTAAGAAGAAGGATGGGTCTTGGTGATTATGCATTGACCATTGGCAATTGAACAAGGTAACGATAAAAAATCAATAACATCTACCAAGGATTGATGACTTGTTCGATCAAATGAGGGGAGAAGCGATGTTTTCAAAGATCAATCTAAGGTTAGGATATCATCAATTGAGAATCAAGGAAGAAGATATCCCAAAGACAACCTTTAAGACAAGATTTGGGCATTATGAATTTTTAGTTTTACCTTTTGGATTGACAAATTCCCTGGTTGTTTTCATGAGTTTGATGAATGAAACAATTTAGGATTACTTAGACAAATTTTTACGAGTCTTTATCAATGAAATTTTGAACTACTCAAAGACCCCATAAGGGCATGATGAACACTTGAGGCTAGTTCTACGATGTCTTAGAGAGAACCAATTGTATGGGAAGTTGTCACAATGTTCCTTTTACCAATACAAGATACATTATCTTGGGCACATTATCTCTAGGGAGGGTATTGTAGCGGACCCAACAAATATTGAGGCCATCATGGAATGGCCAACACAACCCGATGTTCATGAAATACAAAGTTTAATGGGCATGGTAGGGTATTATCGCAGATTTGTCGAAGGGTTTTCGAAGATAGGCATCCCCATTATGGAGATCCAAAGAAAGAACAAGAAGTTCATTTGGACTAAAGATGTGAAGATTCATTCCAAAGGTTAAAGGTATTATTAACAACAACTCCAATTTTGAAGGCACCAGATATGGAGAAATAATTTTTGGTTTGCATAGATGCCTCCAAGGAAAGGTTGGGTTGCGTATTGATGTAAGAAGGAAGAGTAATAACATATACATCAATAAAACTTAGAACCCACAAAGACAATTATGTGATCTATGGTCTTGAAATGGAAGCAATTGTTTATGCCCTAAAGATTTAGAGACACTACCTTCTAGGAAGGAAGTTTGAACTTAGGACTGACCATTGTGTGCTACAACACATATTCACTCAAGACCACTTAAATGCAAGATAGAGATGATGGTCCAAGCTAACCATTAAATATGATTTTGATATTACATACATAAAAGGAATGGTAAATAGGGTGGCCAATGCTTTAAGTAGGAGGCCTTAGATATTTTTAGTGATTCCCTTAAAGACCAACTAGAGGGAGAAGTTGATTGACTTACAAATTGAGGACACCTGGTACCAGGAGGTTAGCAAGAGTTTATGGGAAAACGAAATGATGATCCCAAAGTATGAAGGATACTCCCTTGATAGTGATGGACTACTATAATTTTAGTGGAGGATATATGTGCCACCAAATTAAGATATATGCCAATTAATATTTAGTGAAGCACATCGAGCAGTATACATGGCACACCCTAGTGTTAATAAGATGAGTGCAGATTTGAAACCACTCTTGTTTTGGAAAGGGATGAAGAAGGACATTTTAAACTTTGTAGTGAGATGCTTAGAGTGTCAATGAGTAAAATATGAACACAAACATCCAACGGGGTTACTACAACTCGATGAGATACCATAATCTAAACGAGAAGTTATATCAATCGATTTCATTTTGGGACTACCAATGACCACAAGAAGATGTGATGCCATATTTGTAGTGGTAGACACGTTGACTAAGAACGCCCATTTTGTACCATTTAAGATTACATATAAGGCATCAAAGATAGAGTTTTTATTGATGAGAATGTGAGCTTACATGGAGTGCCTAGGAAGATCATATCAAATAGGGGACAATTTTTTACAGGAAGGTTTTGGACTAGCTTCCAAGAAGCCTTAAGAACCCAAATGAACTTTAGAACTTCTTTTCAACTTGAGACAAATGGTCAAATAGAGAGGACTAATCAAATCCTCGAGGAAATGCTACGAATGTATTTGATGGATCAACAAAAATGATGGGAATAATTTTTACCTCTAGTATAATTTTCTTACAACAAAATATCATATAGCGTCATTTGAGTTCTTGTATGGGAGACCTTGCAAAACACCTCTCATTTGGGGCTGATTAGAGGACTGAGTATTAATAGGACCAGAAATGGTGCAAGGGATGGAAGAACAAAGGACTATGATTAGGGGGATGCTAAAAGAAGCACAAAACCAAAAAAAGAGCTATGTTGATGCTCATTAGATAGATTGAAGTTATCAAATGGGAGATAGGGTGTTTTTGCGAGTAAGGCTGCAAAAGAGCTCTATAAGATTTGGGAAGGAAGAAAAATTATCTCCATGGTTTGTGGGACCCTTAGAAATCTTAGAAAGAGAAGGGTTGGTGGCATATTGGCTTGATCTAACTCCATCGCTAGCATATATGCATGATATGTTCCATGTTTTTTTATTGCATCATTATATTTCAGATCCCTCGCATGTTATTGACTTGGGCCATTTGCAGGTTTTAGACAATGGCACAGTGATGGCTGAACCTATTTTCATACTGGACTAGTGAACTTTGGAGCTTAAATGATGATTAGTGGACCAGGTTAAGGTATAGTGGGACAATTATAGTCCCAATTCAACCACTTGGGGGGACATCGAGGAGATGTGTAACCACTTTCCTTACCTATTATGAGGACTTTGGGATGAATTCTATTATTAAGAAGGGGTATATGTAGTTCCCTACTCTAGTTTACTAACCCTGATATGACATTAACATTGCTTTAGCCTTAAGTCTCACACATTATTCTTTGAAGACCTCAGGTTGAGGATATAGACACTTGACTCTATTATTAGTGGATTTGATGGTTATGTTTGTTTCCTAGTTGATGTTATGATGATGATAGATTTGATAGATTTGATGGATATATATGTTTTCTATTGATGTTATGATGACAATATCTTTGATAGATATGTAAGTTTTCTATTGATGTTATTATGATGATAACTTTGATGGATATTTATGTTTTCTATTAATGTTATGATGATGATAGTTGTGATGGATGCATTCATTATGTTGGATCCTTACATTAGTTGTAGCTCATGATGAACAACAATGTGGATGACTATGTCATGTTGATGGTTTAACATTTTATATTATGTTAATGCCTAACATTATGAAACGTTGTTACTGATGATTATTGAGTATGACAGGAAACCACCAAATGCACTTGCATGTGATGAGTCGATGACATTTGGTTTAATGGAATTGAATATTTTGTTTTCGAAATTTTAAATTTTGGTTTGAACCTTTTGCTATAACTTATAATGACATGTTAGTGGTTGCAGGCACATGTTAGTTTCTTGGCTAAATGAATCACACATGGGTGATAGGGTTGTACAAATAGATGGAACCGCATGGGAGTGGTGGGACAGTGTCCTTGATTCCACTCGCTAGCACTCTCATCGTGACTTTTACTAGAAGGGTTGGGACACCTTCACCTTGAAGATCACAATGTTGTGGGGGAAGGTCCCAAATTGGGTCACTCACAAGGATTTCAATATGCATCAAGGTGGATTTCTTGATGCCCAGCACCATTAGTCTCACTATAAAGGGAAACACGAGAGATGATAGTGGTCTTTGTCATTACAACTATATTTTCCCCTTTGTAGTCACTAGACGCTTGAAGTGAAAGCGATGTGGAACCCTTGCAACTTCAAGTGAAGTTCTTGAAGGACACGAACGACTTGGCACCCTTGGCATCAAGAAGAGACTGTTAGGTATGGAACCCTTGTAACTTCAAAAGGAAGTTCTTGAAAGGCATGACTGACTTGCCACCCTTGGCATAAAAAAAACTACTAAATATAATCAAGATATGAAAATACTACTAATTCACATCATGTGGTAAATGAGGTTAGAACCAAGGCAATTAAATCAAGAATAAAACTTGGGGTAAAGGGAGAATATGAAGAAATAATATTGTACCTTGAGAACTCTACCCTTCCCATATAGGAAAATATTAGGTAGATAATGTACATAAGTATTTTAATAGGTAAAAGGGGGGAAGAGGGACATAGAGTTAATGATAAATATTAATCTTAAAATAGTTAAAATTCATTATGAAAAGAGGGTTGTGAATTAAAATATAAATTAATAAATTAAAATTAGAGAAATTTAGAGAACCTCCATGTGGCAAGAGCCAAAAAAAGAATATCCATCTAAGAAGAAAATTGAGTTAAATTAGGAGGTAGTTAGGGGACCAAATTTGAGACTTATTAGTTGACTTCAGTAATGAACACAAATTAAGGAGCAAAAACGATCGATCAAGAAATAAATAGGAGAACGATAGGGAGCATTGTTGCGGTGAGGAAAAATATTATTTTTGAATTAAATTTTAGGTGAATAATTTTGGAGAGCCTTGGCGAGAGGGTGACACATGGGTGAGCGAATAATAAAAATTTTGGATTAATAAAAATAATTAATTATGCATGAAGTTCCAAGGGTCACCTATGAAGCCTCCTATAAAAGAAGCAACAAGCCATGGGAGAGGGGACTTTTTTCTTACCCTATTGTTGGGTGGGTGAGATTATGTCATTGTCTATGACTATGAGCTATAGTGAGTTTAGTGAGATGGAGGTATTTAGAGAGGGACCTCTTGAGCGAAGGAGTTCTTACCCCTATCAGCTAGCACACTTCCTCTTTTGTACAACCCCATTGCAACTCAAGGGTATACAAGGAAGAATAGTACCCAAGGAGTAGGTTGGGTGGTCAATCGATGGGTCACTAAAATTCAGTCAGAGCACATAAATATTCACAGTTGGACGCAGATGACAACAAGGGAGTGAAAAATAGAAATAAGGCCAAGATTTAATCTCCCCTTCGGATGAATGATACCTATTGTATTCATGATTCTATTACATTATTTTGTTGTATCTATGGTTAATAGAATGTAAAAAAAAAAAAGATTATATGTGGAATGCTTTGTAATTCATGGACATTGATGTAAATGCCTTAATATATCTATGTTTCGAATGGAAGTGGGTGTTTTGTGACCTTGGTATGAATGTTGATAGATAACAATTAGTTAAATTGAAATTTCTTATTTGCTTAAGGTTGAAATCTAAGCTTAAAATTAAAAAAAAGCATATATATATATATATATATATATATATATATATAGTGTCATAGTGAGGGTCTTTATAGATAATTATATAGAAAAACTCTAGAATATCATTTCCCACTATGTTTTATTGATCAAGTATTAGATACTCTAGAAGGGAAGAAATATTTCTCATTTCTTGATAGTTTTAGTGGATATAACCAAATTCAACATGCACCTGAATATCAAGACAAAACAATTTTTACATGTCCATGAAGTACATATTCTTACAAGGTAGTTCCTTTTGGGTTATGATATGCAACTACTACATTTCAAAGAGTATTATTAGGTATATTTTCTGACTTGATCCATGATTGTGTAGAGTTTATATGGATGACTTTACTATTTATGGGAACACTTTTGAAGAAGCTATGGAAAAATTATACAAAGTCCTAGTTAGATGTAAAGAAGTTAATCTTTCATTGATTCATGAAAAATTATTTATGATGTTTAACAAAATAATTGTTTTGGGCCATCATAGTTTAGGTTCTGGAATCAAAGTGGATTCATCAAAAGTTGAAGTTATCACCAGAATTTCAATACCATCATGCCAAAAAGATGTTAGAAGTTTTCTTGGATTCATAAGTTACTATAGAAGGTTTATAGAAAACTTAACAAAGATAGCTTCACCAATTTTCAAATTACTCGCTAAGGACTGTGAATTTTATTGGAATTCTGACTATCAAAAATCTTTTGAGATGTTAAAACAAAAAAATTATGACACACCAATTTTAAGAGGACTAAATTGGTCCCTCCCATTTCATATTTCTATTGATGCTTCAGATAAAACTTTAGGAGTTGTATCGGGACAAAAATACTTAACTTGTGATCTATATATATATATATATATATATATATATGATTCTTTCAGAGTTAAATTTCATAGTGATAGAAAATGAGTTTTTAGCTTGTGTTCATGCCATTAATAAGTTTAAACATTATATCACTCGTTATGAGACTTTCATTCATATAGATCATTCTACTATAAGGTATCTTATGAAAAAACGAATTACTGATGGTAGGATTACTAGATGGACTTTATTGTTGTAGGAATTCAATATTACCATTTTAGATAGGCCAAGAAAAGAGAACACAGTTGTTGACTTCCTTTGGAAGATGCAAAATGATAATAATGATACTCTTGTAGTAGACAGTTTTCCTAACAAATATCTTTTTGCAATATCTACTAAAACAACTTGGTTTATTTGTATTTCTAACTATTTGGCTACAAGGAAAGTTCCTCCACAATTATCATCTAGAGGGAAACAAAAAGTCAACAAAGCCAATGCACCCTATTTTTGGATAGAAGGACAATTGTACTGAAAAGGACTTGTTTTGATCATTTGAAGATGTGTTTGAGAAGATGAAGTACCTGAGATACTAAAAGCATGCCATGATGGACCATGTGGAGGACACTTTGCTGACAAAATAACTACGTATAAAGTACTTCTTTCGGGATATTATTGGCCTTCCCTTTTCAAGGATGCTAAGGAATATGTCAAAATATGTGATAGCTATCAGAGAATGGGGCTATATCTCTTTAAAGCCTGAAAACAAAGGGTGGCAGTATTGAATGAATTAGATGAGTGTCATGTAACCAAATCACAAAAGAAGAAGAAAAGACAGATCAACGACTTGAAAATAAGCCTCTTTGAAGTGGAAACATCCTTTTACATCACATAAATAAAAAATTATTGGATGATACAAATGGAAAGACCTCATTGTTATATATAGGAGTCTAAAGGGTCACAATATAATTAGGGCCTACATAATAATTATAATATAAGGGATCAAAAATAACAATAGTGGACTTATATGGGGCATAATAATAACAATATGGGGGCTCCACTAGTATTATAGGGACCTAACATGCCCCTCTCCTTCAAAAAAGTGGTGCCCTCATTGCTCACGTAGTTTTGGATTCCTCTATATAAAATTATCATCCTCCCATGTGGAATCACCAACTAGTAAGTTCTTCCATTTAATGAGATACTCTGAAATTGATTGATTATGTAGTTGTCAAGTTCTTATTTCCTGACTGCTTCAAGCTCCAATATGATTTTTCTTTCCTCTTCAAGTTCTAACAACATTATTTGAACTGGGAGATTTTCACCTATAACCTTCTTTAAGCATGAAACATGGAAAACTAGGTGTACTCAGGAAGAAGTAGGCAACTCCAATTTGTATTCCATTATACCAATATTTTGCAACACCTTGTAAGGACCATAGTACTTGGGTGATAATTTATTATCCTTCTTAGCATCCTTGAGGAACATTTGTTTGTATGGTTGTAGTCATAAAAATGGCCAATCGCCTACATCAAAGTTTCTTTCACTGTGGTGTTTATTTGCCTGTTGTTTCATTTGATTATGTGCCAGAGTCAGGTTATCCTTTAAGAGTTGGAGAACTTGTTGTTGATGCTCGATGTGATATTCCACTACTTGAATCTTAGAATTTTCTCTTAAAGATGATGTGATGGATGATGGATGATATCCATAAAGTGACATAAATGGAGTCATTTTTTCCGCAGTATGGAAGGAAGTGTTATACCACCATTCTACCAAAGGTAACCACTTGACCCATTATGTTTATTTATCATATACAAAGCAATGAAGATACCCTTCCAAACATTTGTTCACTATCCCATTTTTCTCATCAAATTAAGAATGATAAGATGAGCTATGAGTTAATTCAGTACCAAGGCAAGAAAATAACTCCGTCCAAAAATTTCCACTGAAAATGGGACCTTTGTCACTTACAATAATCTTTGGGTTTTCATGTATCTTTTGAAGTATTTCCATAAATGTAGTATCAATTTTAATGGCTTTGAAGATAGTGCAAAAATGTCTGCATACTTGGTAAGTCTATCAACTACCATAATGATTACATACTTTCCTTCAAACTTGGGTAAATCTATGATAAAATCCATAGAGACGTCCTCCCAACACTGACTTGGAATGAGTAAAGGTTGTAACAAACCTAGGTTTTTAATTGTCTCAACTTTATTTTTTTGGAAAACCAAACAATCTGCCACAAACTTCTGAATATTGGATGTAAGCTCATCCCAAAAAAAATCCTTCTTGACCCTATGGTAAGTTTTTAAAAATTTTGAGTGGCCTCCTAAAGGAAAGGAGTTGTTATCACCAAAAAATTGATCATCTAGCCTAATTTACTAGATGGATCGAAGTACACCATGTAAAGCCAATTTTACCATAGTAAAATTGCTTTCACTATGAGAAATTACCTAATAAACCACCTTTATTAAGTAATTTATAGTTAAATCCATGAAGAATAATTAAATAAATCACTATTTATTTGATTTTCTTCTAGGAATAATTAATTAAACCATTGTTTTATTATTATTCCTTGTTAAATTTGACCTAATCATGAAAAATAAATAGATAGATCATTATTTATCTTATTTTTCTCTAAGAATAACTAATTAATCATTAATTGATTACTATTCTTTGTTAAGTTTGACTAAATCCCTTAAGAATAAGTAAATCAATCATTATTTGTTTATTATGCCTTAACTAATTCCTTGAGATAATAAATAAATCATTTATTTATTTATTATTTCTAAATAAAAGTTTAAATAATTTTTCCCTCCTAAACAAATATAATAAAATATTCCAAGTGGTAATTCCAAGAATGGGATCAATAATATTTTATTATTGTTCATTATTGAAGGATAACTCTACATTTTGTTATAAATATGAGGGTTTTCCATTCATTATTCACTTTTGATTATTTTCATTGTTGCACTCACTATTGTAACTCTGATTATTTTCATTGCCGTACACCATATTTTTGTTGGGTTTATGCGTTATAGAAGAGAGAGACTCTACAAAAGCTGAAAGCGTTTGAGGATTGCCAAGAACCCATCCCATAGAGGGGGACTGGTAACATATATTTGTTCCCTTCGCAGGTGTTATAATAAAATCATTCTTTACAAATCTGGTTTCCATTGGATGTTTTGGGGTTATTACTCTTCATTTTACTATTTAACTATGATTGGAGCGTAGATCATGATTTTGGCAGGTTTTGTTTCTATCAATAACTAGATATCTACAATGTTTAGCAGTCATTTCTATTGTTAAGATCGTTTGTCATCAATGATCTTAATTGGGTTCTTTTCGTACATCATTGAGAAGAAAACACTACAACAAATTAGCGGCTTCGCTGGGTTTTATACTTTAGATCTAGAAACCTGGGTGACCTTTGGTTTTCAACTTAGGGTTTCCTCTTTTTTCTATTCTATTAATGTTTCCTAGTGTTATAACCCTAGATATGATAAATTTCTGACTTTCGTAAGCTTTCTAGTTGTTTTCGCATGTCACAGGAACCAACCGTGGCAAAGGTGACAATTTTTTCTGAAATTTGCAGACCAGAAGTCTCGGAGTTTTCAGCCCAAAAGGTACGATCTGGGCTCTAGAACACAACTTTTTGCCCAAAAAGTGTGATTTCATCAAAAAATAGGCCAGAACCTGCAATTTCTAGGTTTTAGGGTTTTTCTCAGATCTATTTCTGGGTTTTGCTGAGAGTTGTCTGCTAGGTGTCTGACCTTTGTATCATCCTTCTTAAGCCTTGATCCATTATGTTTTACTCTTCATTTAGCCTCCCTTAGGTCTATTAATACACTTCCGCCTTTCTAGGAGGAGTTTAGTTGAGTGATAAGTCTGATTTTTTGCAGTATTTTCAGCCACATTTTCTAGGTATGTAACCTTTTGTTTCATATCTAATAAGATAGGTTGCTACCATCCATAGTTTCACATTAAAACTTGTTTGGTCATTCCCTTAGGGTCCCATCAGTTTCCCTAGGTGTTTCACCCATCTCCCTATCTTTTTGTAGCAGTCTTCACCTCTGGTTTGTGTTGTTGTTGTTGCACCATTCAAATCTCTTAACTGTTTCAGTGTATTTTCCATCGGTTTAGCCACCTAGCAGTATAGTGTTTGCAAACCCAGTTTCGGTGGGGTTTAATTAACTGTTTTGCTGTTTATTTTCTATTATTTATTTTAGTTTATTTACACATCCTTTTTTCATTTTTACAAACATGATCTAGGCTTAATCAATTAATACACTTGCACACACTTGCACACCTTAACCGAAGGGCGCTTGGCTTACACTGCCAAGCCAAGACTTAACATAATAAATTTATCTCATCACATCAGAGACAAAAGATATATTGTTGATCTCCCTTCACCATTTCCGTGTTCCGTGTGTCCTTCCATCATTGCGCCACCAAGGTGTGAGTCACATAGACTATTAGGCCTTCAACCTCAGTTTTCATTTGGGCATATTACTCCTCCCTACCGAGTTAGAGTTCATAGCCCTCCAAGTCCCCATCTTGACAATTCTCTTGATTCCTCATCTGATTCTGAACCTCCTTCACCGCATATCATCACCATGTTGGGACACACAGTTGGTGCAGGACCCCAATCTGGTGGCGGCTCCTGTGCTATATCGATGGTCACATCAGGCGGAATAGTCTCAGGAACTGTTCCGGCAACCCCCATGCTCCCTTTTATGGCTGGGTTAAGTCTACCAGATCTAATCTAGTTGATAAATTACCCCATACACCATGATGATTGTTGGCCCTCTATACCGACTAAGCTTCCCTCAGACATCCCAAAGTTTGACGGTATTGATGGAGAGGATCCTACCAACCATGTCCGATCCTTTCACGTGTGCTTTTCATCCAACTCCATAACCGACGACACCAAGCGTCTTCAACTTTTCCAACACACGCTCACTGGATATGCTGGATGGTATGTAGACGAGCCCACCGCCTTTCATTCTGTTTTTGCGACACTTGCTCAAGCTTTTTTGTCCTATTTCTAGTTACCTATTCGGTATGACACTGGTACTGAGATTTTGACCACATTCCTTCAATCCTCCGCTACTCACCTTTCTGACCGTGTTCAAGAGTGGTGTTGAAGGAGGAGCACATGTCATTCCTTGCCTTTCGAAGACCGTGTTTATCTAGATTGGCTTCTCAAGAGCCTTTATGCCCCATCGGGAAAGATTTCACGTCCCATTTTCCTTAGACTAAGGAGGAAGCTCTCCAAACCGCTTTGAGATATGATTTGATTTATGCTCAATCAGGTTATGTCTATACTGTTATTCCCGACCTCCCTCATCCTGGCAATGCTAATGCATCGGGGGCATATCATGCTGCCGACGGTATCATTGGATCCATTTCACACTCTTCGCCATATTCTCAGTAGAATTATGGCTACCCGCAGGGGGGCACCAGTTCCTCCAACATTTATACCCCTCTGGTTAGCATCATGTTTCCAGGGCCCCAACCCATTTACCAAACTTTTTCTCCTTCTTATACACATCTTGGCACTCGAGCCCCTCAAGCATTAGTGCCGCACCCTCCCATGCATCCTCAACCCTAGTAGCGACCACCCCCTTAGGGTCAAGTTTTTGCGCAACAGAGTGATACCAATCCCCAGAATTCGAAGAAAAATAATAAGGGGAAGGGTAACAAGGGTAACGAGGATAACCAAGGTAACCAACCTAATGAAGCCTAGGGGAATCAGCATAACACCAACAACCAACAACAGGGCATCCAACACAAGAAAAACAAGGCTATTCGTACGAATAAACCTTGTGCATGTTGTGGTGTACATGACCACTACACACATGAGTGTCCCCTTTTACCCCAGATGCGCCAACTATGGGAAGCTCAAGTAGCTTCTTGAGGTCAACAATTGCCTCAGAATCTTGTGCCACCTCAATGACCATGCTCACAAATCCTTTCCCTCAGCAAGGATTTGTGGCTACTCAACCCCAGCAAGGTCAAGCAGCACACCTCCCCCAACCTTCTGGTCCTAGTGACTACCAGATCCTGATAATGAACTCTGATGAGGTTAACCCCTCCCATATCAATGTACAAACTCAGTCGCATTAATATGACAAGCCCTCCACTTCGTCAACTGTTGAGTCCAAAACCAAAGTGTCCGTTGAGACTCTTACGACACCCAATGGTCCCTTACAGATCCCTCAACCCAAAGTTTATGCCATTCCCAAGATCCCAAAAGGACCATTACATCATAATGTGGCTTCTAATAGAGCTGCCCATACATACATTATAGCAGATGACTTTGTGCAATCACCTGCTACCATGTCAACACTAGAAGTCCTCCAGTTGTGCCCTTCCCAAAAGAAGGCTCTACCAACTACTTTGGGTGCAGTGGATCCTTCTGACAATCGCTTGATTTTCTTCTCGATTGATACATCAGAGCACCCCCCATTGCCTTCATATGTTGCTTACCAGATACCAGTTAGAGTCTGTAATGCCATCATCTCCAGATGCATTATTAATGAAGGTGCATCCACTTGTGTGATGTCCTTTGCAGTTTGGAAACAACTCAAGTCACCTGAGTTGTCCCCATCCACCATCACCTTGTGTGCTTGGGAGGGACACTCCTCCTAGCCCCTTGGCATGTATCGCAATTGTCCAGTGACCCTTGTAGGCAAGACTGTCCATGTCGATATCGAAGTCATAGATGCCCCTTTGGATTACAGCATCCTATTAGGTTGTAGTTACACATATGCCATTGTCGCTTCTGCAGTGTTCTGCAAGATGTGCTTCCCCCATGAAGGGAAGATTTTTACCATTGATCAGTTGACTTACTATGAGTTGATGTTCATGACCTCCCCCGAGTACATCATCTCGTTGGTATCCAATAAACAATCATCCATTCCTTATACCAGTGTCTCACTCGGAGTCTATAAAGGTTCCTCATTGTTAGGTGCCTTCCCTGGTCCTCCCCCTCCCATTTATGAACCTACTTCCATGAGTGTTTGCATGTTACAAGCACCACGGGCCGCCCTTAAGCAGTCTAGTACACCTGATCAACAGCCAGCTCCCCAACATCCTATTGTTTCTCTTCTATCTGAACCCTCTAGACTCACTCCCTCGAGGCCTCATCCGTTTGTGGGTGCCTCTCCTATGTTCCTTCCAGGAACTATTCCTCCATGTCTCAACTATCTAGGAGCTATTCTGCCAGGGCATTATCCTGCCGGCAAGATACCTTTCTTATTCCTCCCTCTGAGAATTTTTTCTATACCAATCATGGCTTCATTGGTCCTTCCTAACATGACTCTCAGGATCCCAGTATGGTACATCAACCCCCTGCAAACATTCCGCCTGGTCATCCATGACCATATCATTCTTTGACCCTGATTCAATCGGTCCCCATGACCCCTGCCGTTGCTTCAGTACCATCACAACCTCAACAGGAACCAACTCCTATTGTGAAAGCAACTTGCCAGGGGGGCAAAGCCAAAAAGAAAGATTCGAAGGACAAGGTCCCCCAAGTTCCTCCAGCCCCTAAGGCCCTAAAGCCATGTGCTTTGTGTGAAGTTGTTAGGCATACCACCAACAATTGTCCTGAGCTACCTCAACTCAAACCTTTGGTTTATGAAGCATTCCTTAAGTCGAATATTCTGGAAGTCCATGTTGACATACTGATCCCACCTAAGAAACCCAAAACGCTTCGTACAAACCATCCTTGTGCCCTTTTTGATCTTCATGGTCACTATTCCAAGTGTTGCCCTCATCTCAACGAGTTTCATGATTGCCTTGGGGTGATTTGTGAATATGAGGCCACTCGTAGTAGAGCCGCTACTCCTCTACCTATGTGTGGAGCGATAAAAAGGGTCCTTTTAACACCTAATTACCTCACATTAATTGTCAACCCAGGGACGGCGTTTTATTTCAAGAGTGTACTCAATCTGAGGCGGCTATTTACTCAAGAGTAATGTTTAGTAGTACAGCGTTCAGAGAATACAAGAGTAAACGGATGCTAAACTATGACTAAATTAATTCAAAAGGATAAAATCACACAAGGCAACTTATCAGTCAAGGGTGCGGAAGCGATAACCCATCCCTCTAGAAACTGATGGAAAGGAAATTAGAGCATGGACCATAGGTCTGGGAGCTAGGCAGCGACTACTAAGGCTCACTACAGCCTTAGACCTTCTCTCACACCAAAGCAGCAAATACAAGTAAATGGAACGACAGAAAGTAAAATAGAACAACAAATAGGAAATGGAACAACAAGTCTAAAATGGAACGGTCGTAAATGGAACAACAAACTAGAATTAAAGGAATCTGAACAACAAACTTTAATTAATGGAAATGAACAACAGTAAAGCCAAATTAATAGCAATCTTTACTCTAAGAATAAATCGAACAGCGAAAGGAAATAGAATAGCATTGATTAATGATGGAATATGAAACAATGCTGGAAAGTCAAATATAAATACACACGGCACACCTTAATAGTAATCTGATATGGTAATCCAATTATCAGTCTTAGTTATAAAGAATACGACTGTATTTTGTAATGGAACAGCAACGTCAATAGATTCAACAATCGCCAGGAAATATAATCTCTAAGATGAATTCAGGAATACCAATTTATGAAGGTCACAGAACGGTTACGCTGTAATTGAACATCAATAACATTCTGTAAGGATCAGCAACGTTATATCAATGATTAAAAGAACAACAATGCGTTACCAAGTCAAGATGAATCAATACTACATTCCTGTCATAGAGAATGATATTGATCAGTTGGACATAAATCAAATATAACAAAACCATGATGTAAAATAACAAAACATACCATATTACTGAATAAAGCTTGATAAGAAAACCATGCATGAACTAAAGATATAATATACAGTAGCAGCACAATCCACCAGTGGCTGGGCCCTTAGCCGCCAGCGGATGCTGTTGGGCTACTTCAGATGAGAAGAATGAGCAGCAACTCCCAAATCATATATTAATCATCAAATTGTGCAATCATTACAACATCAAAAGCTTGATAATTACAATGGCAATGCAACAATCCCTATCCTATCATGAATAATCCATCATCATTCTTGAATCTCCAATCTTGAATCCTCAATTCTCCATCCCCAAGGTCATCCTGAAATCATCCCAAAGTCATCCCCATCTCTGATCTCTGTTTTCATTTAAATAGAGAGATCAGAGAGAAGTTACAATAAAGATAAGTACAACATGATTTGTATTACAAAATTGGATTG
>APFE030362663.1:34681-49454 GCA_000404065.3 Pinus taeda | reverse complement strand
GTGTAACAGGTGGAGATAGTGCTGAGTACTTGTGAGGAGTATTGTACTATGTATTGTTACATGTTCTCAATCAATATAATATACAAATAGTTGGGGGTTTTCATCTACATGCTTTCCCCGTTATATACTGTGTTGTTATGTGTGATTGATGCTTCAATGTGTGCATGCGATTGTTTCTTAACACTGCAAAATTGATGATCAATGTAGAAGGTTATGTATTATGCATGATTCCGCAAATAGTGTATATTTAGGATAATCTCTGTGAATAAGTGTCATATTATTCAAAATTTATACATGGTATCGAAGCCAAGTTGATTTGTAGAAAAAGTTCTACAGGATATCAAAGCGAGGATTGATCATCAGATCTATTATTCAGAAAGTGTTTAAATTTTATTTCTTCAGGCAGAGTCTGTAATCGGGCCAGGTAGCCTCTGGATTCATCCTTCTTTTGGAAGGTGAGATATCCGGTGAATGCCCATACAGTCTATCTCTGTACAAGAAATACTTTGTTCTCACGAATTTTAGATCAGAAGCGGTTGAGTTTTGAGCTGGTGGAATTAGAATTTGCAGCAGCGTTTTCTTGGTGTCAAAGTTGAAATGTCTTTCAACGGATTGCGATTGGAGTATGCCCTTAAAGGCAACTCGAACTATATTGCATGGAAGGACAAGATGGAGGTGGTGTTAGATGATAATGGGTTGAAGGAGTTCATAGATGCGGATGTCCCAAAACCTACTGATGCTGCTCAAGTTGGGGATTGGCAAAAGAAGACAGCAAAGTGTCGAAGGATTCTGTTGGAGGGCATGAGGGATCACATTGTGTCCAGCCTCCATGGAAAGGCTTCTCCATACTTTATGTGGAAAGCGTTGACAGGTCTATTCCAAAGCAAGAGAAACCGGAGGAAGTTGGCGCTCAAGGATAAACTTAGAAACATAAAGTGTGAGAAAGGCGACAGTATGCCCAAGTATCTCATGAAGTTCACCCAATGCCGGGATGAGCTGGGAAGTGTGGGGGTGATTGTCGATGATGAGGACTTGGTGAGCTTGGCTCTCCTTGGTCTTCCAAAGAGTTGGCATTCTTATCAGGACTCTGTCAATGGTCGAGAAAAATTGCCAGGATGGGAGAGACTTTGGTCAAATCTGTGCAAGAGGAGATCGGGCGGAATACCAGGGACGAATCTTCATCAAAGGCATCTGATGAAGAAAATTGCACTTTGGCTACCAAAGAAAAGAAGGGGAAGAACAAGAAAGCTTCTCATTCCGATGCGAAAGGCAAGAAGCAGGACATGTCCAAGGTGAAGTGCTTTCACTGTCAGCAGCACGAACACTATGCCACAAATTGTCCTCAGAAGAAGAAAAATAAGTAAGCTGCTAGATCTGCAGCGGGAGAGGCCTTAGCCTCGCAGTTTGAGATAGATTTTTTGCTGATCACATGCTTGGTATCAAGTGTGATGGGATCGGTATGGTTATTGGATAGTGGTGCATCTTTTCACATGGCAGGAGATCAAGATTTGTTTTCTGATTTGGATGAGAAAGATGTTGGAGTGCACATCGAGATGGGCGATGATGGTAGATACAGTGCGACCGATATCGGTACCATTTCCTTTGAAAGGGAGTCTGGTAAACCCTTCGTATTGAAGGAAGTGATGCATGTTCCAAGATTGAAGAAGAATCTTATCTCTGTGGCGATGTTAGAAGACAAGGGATATGATGTTCTTTTCAGCGAGGGAAAGGCTTTCCTGTGAAGTAAGACAACTGGAGAAACCCGAAAGATAGGTGTTCGAGTCAAGAACCTTTATCAATTGCATGTAGATGGCTGCACAGTAATGGCATGCAAGGCAAAAGGAGTGGTGAGCCGGAATGATGGCGAGTTGTGGCACCAGAGATTGGGCCACCTTCACCATGGTGCGTTGAAGATACTGCAATAGATTTCTACTGGGCTTCCTAAAGGCACTCTTGCACAGTCAGATCAGTGCAAGGGGTGTACCTTGGGAAAATTTGTGAAAGCCACCTTTCACGAGAAGGATAGTCACACCACGACAATCCTTGAGAGAATTCACACAGACGTGTGTGGACCTTTCTTAGTAGCTTCGACAGCAAAGCACAGGTACTATGTGATCTTTGTTGATGATTTCTCCCGAAAGTGCTGGATCTTCTTCATGCAGAAGAAGAGTGAGACATACTCAAAGCTCTGTGAGTTCAAAGCACTGGTCGAGAAGGAATCGGGGAAGAAGGTGAAGGCTCTTAGGAGCAACAATGGTGGTGAATTCATCCCTGGCGAGTTCAAGGACTTCTGTAGCGTAGAAGGGATTCGAAGAGAGCTCATAGCTCCCCATAACCCACAGCAGAATGGGGTTGCTGAGCGGAAAAACAGAATGATCGTGGGTGTTGCACGGGCGATGTTGGATGATCAGGGCCTACCCCTTCACTTGTGGGTGGAGGCATGCAATACTGCAGTATATGTGCAGAACCGTTGTCCTCACAAGATACTTGGCATGAGTACACCTGAGGAGGCTTATTCTGGTAAGAGGCCTAATATTTCCCATTTGAGGATTTTTGGTTCTCCTGTTTACATGCATGTAACGAATGATGCCAGGAAGAAGCTAGAGCTGACTGCAGAGGTTGGGATATTTGTGGGGTACACTGATACACCCCACAACTATCGTGTGTATTTGCCAGATAGTCGCAAGACTGTTATGCGACGGGATATAAAATTTTAGAAGGAGAAAGCCATGAAGTATTCGCTTGAGAGGGAGCCACACTTGCATGCAAATGAGGAGCTATTAGTCCTAAGGATGAGCTTCAGGACATGGATTAGCCACAAGATGAAGTTCATGGAGTGAAAGAGACCACTCATGCAGCGCCAACCATCAGAGGGTGAAAGCACCCTATAGAAGCTGAGCGACTAGTTCAAGATGTAGAGAAGGTTGTAGGACCACCTACAGTAGAGTGCAGACAGAGACAGTCACCTGATCGGTACATTGGATACATGGCTCTTGTGAGAAAATGTGTCGTTACTGAGCCATCCTCTTTCGAGGAATCTGTGGAGGAACCCGCATGGGTAGATGCCATGGTGGAAAAGTATGATTCGGTTGTCAAAAACAGTGCATGGGAGATTGTCCCAAGACCGAAGGGGAAATCAGTGGTGGGTTCGAGATGGATCTACAAAGTGATGCAGATGGGGTGGCACATCCATCAGATGGATGTGAAGACTGTGTTCCTTCCTGGAGGTTGGAGGAAGGAGGATGCTACTTCAGCGGAGGTAGTGGATGCCACTGTTTATCGACATTTGGTGGAGTCGCATGTGTGCAGGGTCAACAGAGGCACATCAGGATACGGATCTTGGTACAAATAGGAGGATGCAGATTGGGCAGGGAAACCAACGGACAAACACATCGACATCAAGTACCATCATATCAGAGATTGTGTGCAGCAGAGAATCATGTTACTTTCATATATTCCCACGAAGGATGAGGATGCTGATATCTTGACGAAGGCGCTCACTAGGAGCAAATTCGAATACCACAAAGACAAGATAGGGGTTGTAGATAATCCATATCTTGTTGAGAGGGAGTGTTGAAAATGCAACAAGATGATGGAGCTTAGTGAAAAGAAGTCGCCTTCACTAAGTGGGCCCACTATTTTTGGCACAAAGTCTATTTTTAGACTGTGTCTATTTTTAGACATATGGATCATGGTCTATGAGTTGCAGGATGCTATTTGTGGATGATTGGTCATGTTGGTAAAAATAGATGGACCTCTATTTTTAGACATATGGGCGGAGTCTCTTTTTAGACTGCCAGGCTAAAAATAGAACAGTCGAATATTATTGGCTCTTAATAATATTTTGACTATAAACATTATCTTATTCTCTTGAAGCACTTCAGTCCAAGCTATAGATGTGGCACATGCAACTGCCATAAGGAAATACACTTTTCTTATGGGTTAGTTGAGTTATTGCATGAAGGACTTCAGTTAGAACTTCAGTGATTGAGTTCTGTGGAGTTGAATGAGGAGTTGATGCAGTTGTGTTCAGTTTGACTTAATTGAACTAGGTGTATTTAGTCTAAATAACAAATACACTAGTGTTGAGTGGTGTGAATTTGTTATTAATTAATTCACTAATTATTAACTCATGAATCAAGTGAGGAATACATTAGTTAACTCAGTGCATGGACAGTTCAGTGGAGACAAGTGTTAGAGGTGAGTGAAAGGGCAAGACAGCTGTTAGTTGTGACTATAGTTGTGCATGTGATTTACACAATCAGTGGGATTGAGTTGCCAATGAGGATTGCGTAGTGTTACACAAGGGAAATACGAGTTTGGTTCAGCCATTCTCATCCATTCTCATGCAGGATTGCGCAGTGGAGGCAGGCAAGCAGCGGAGGAGATTTGAGCCAGTGATTGCTTCAGATCTGAACTAGTTTGTGTGTAACAGGTGGAGATAGTGCTGATTACTTGTGAGGAGTATTGTACTATGTGTTGTTACATGTTCTCAATCAATATAATATACAGATAGTTGGGGGTTTTCAGCTGCATGTTTTCCCCGTTATATACTGTGTTGATATGTGTGATTGATGCTTCAATGTGCGCATGCGATTGTTTCTTAATATTGCAAAATTGATGATCAACGTAGAGGAGGTTATGTACTATGCATGATTCTGAAAATAGTGTATAATCAGTATAATCTCTGTGAATAAGTGTCATATTATTTAAAATTTCTACAAAAAATGTAATTGAAAGCAAAAATTTTGATTAATCCCTCACAAGAATAATAAGAGGGAGACGTGCCATTCATTCAATTCTTAATATAAAATTAATATATGACATTTTAAAAACAATAATAATGATTAAAAAAATCAATATGGGTCATAAATAAAATATTTCAATATGTAAGGTTAAGTCATATTAATATGTATTTCAAATATAACGATCACAAAAATAAAACATTCTAATATGAACACTGTGATCCATAAAAAATATTTCAATGCTACTGTTAAGTAAAATATTTCAATGCCAAGTATGTATACATATGGTTAAAAAAAACTATGTATATATTATATAAAATAATTGAAAAAAATCAATTATTTTGGTTAACACATAAATATTCTCACTATTCTACATTTTGGCTAATGTTTAAGTTGTGTTGTCCCCAAGTGCCTAAGGGGATTTTCAATGCATTGAATCCATTTATACTTTTAAAAACGCAATTTAAACAATGAAAAAATACACATGGTTTGTGTGAACCATATTAACCACATATCTATCAAATGGCAAGAGGGATCAAATCTTTAGAGGTGGAAAACATTTTTCATGTTTTGCACTCTAAATTAAATTTTCACCTCAAGAAATTTGATCCCTCTAAGTGCTTGCTTGATCTATGGTTAAGATGGATCTATACTAATGGGGTGGGAAAGGGAAAAAGGGTTAAATAGTGTTGGGTTTTGGCAAAGATATGATTTCAAGGTCTAGTGAAGGAGAGGGATTTGTAGGAGGGTCTTCGAATTTATAGTACAATTAGTTGATATATAGTGTGTAATATTTTGATTGAAATTTGAGAGCATGATAATCCATTGCAAAGTGGGAGTTTTTTTAATGACATCAACACCATTATTCAATAATACAATACAGGTGCTAGAAAATTTAAGGTTTCACAAGAAAGAGTACAATATCTAGAACTATTGGGACAGGTGCAAAGGTGTGCTCCAGTAGGAGAGTTGGAGTTTCTAGAGGGTTGGAAATTATGGTGTCATTAAATTTTGCATTCAAAATTGGAGCATCAAAATTGGAGCATCTTGGAAGGCTTGTTTAAGAGAATTTCATTCAAACAAGGATACCTCAAATTTAACAACACAACTACATTCAAATAAAGTAGCCTCAAGCTTAACAACAAAACTATGTTCAAACAAGTCAACATCAAACTTAACAACAACTAATAAATTGGAATTAAATTTAACAGCAATGCCTCATTTGGATCTAGAATCTAGAGCTAAATGTGAAGTTCAAGTGAACACCTTAATTTATTCTTGCATTCTTTTCACAAGGGCTTAATGGTGTTGATACCATCTGGACCATTGAATAGTGAGGTATCCTAAACTATAAAAATATTGATGGAGGAAATCACATAATGCTTCCCTAATGTTAATACTATTTTTAAGTAGATTTTGAGTTGACCTCATAATTAAGTTCAATACACACCATTGTTTATGTGTGTTGATATTTCTACCAATATTGAGTGATTCCTTCCAAGTGGTTATTGTCCAAGAAATGCAAGCCAATGTAAGGTTAGGGAAACTCTAGTATTGGCTTATGGGGTCATGGATCAAGGATCCAAGGCCTCTACGTTTATCTAACCTCCATATTTAGGTAGAATAATATTAGTATCTAGCTTGAAGATGGAGGGATGAGTTATGTCAAAGAGGACCTCTTGTCATAGCATCATGAGCTCTAGATGCAGGGTTGCTTGAGATGAGTTTATCTCATCAACTAAGGTTTCTTAACAAGAGTTCATAAGTGAAGATTGAAAGGCTAAGATTAAAATCATTGAATATTGAGGAGACCTAATGCTTTGGCTAGAAAGATGCTAAGGGTTATGTGACGGATCTTACAATTCTTAGCATGTTAGAGGAATGTGAATGCAATCTTACTAAAACTAGTTCTCTACCATTGTAAGCTAATGTTGTTGAAAGAGGCATTGATTAATGAAATCATTCCCTAAATTAATGGCCTATACAAAATGATGTAATTTTTTAACCTTTCCACCAACAAACACCAACAATGAGATGAATCACACTAGCTGGAAGAGAAATACACCCAAAAACATGAAGAATTACAAGAAAATAGAATAAAAGACTAAAAAAAGAAATGTCCTACTTTATTATGAAAATAAACTAGAATTTATATAACACCACAACAAAACAATTCAAAATAAAGAAACATTAAAGAGCTCTTGAACATAACTCAAATGTTATAAATATGCCATTGATTAAACAAACATAGGACATAATGATAATGAGTTCATAAACAATGACAAGCCTTATTAAAGAACTCTTGGACATACCTCAAATGCTAAAAAGATGAAACTAATTGCTAACAACATGCTTTACAAACGAGGCACACAATGATAATGAGTTGGGAAACAATGAAAACCTCCTTAACTATTGGATTTTGTTGATGGTTTTGGATCCACAAACATGTTAAGGGGATCTCCCCGATAAGAAGTCCCAATTAGACCTCAGACCGTTTGGTGTGGGTCGTAAAGCAATGCCTTGACTGCAATGCCACACAGAGGCAAGTAAGATAAATCTATTGGTAGCAAGGGTGTGACTGCTACAGTGAGTCAAGGAAGGTGCACGAGAGGTTCCTAACACAGGTGGGTTGAGATGAGTGCACCCCTTGGCAACCTATAAGTGTACTTAGCTCGAGAGGGAACACATGAGCGAAGATGCATCACAAGCTGGAAAGCAGGTCAATCTGGCAATCCAAAGTGATGGTTTAACCAACAACACATCTGCAACAAGATTCATATAATTGCATACAAAAGTGTTCATACACAACTACATAAGTTAAACAACATACATTACTACAACAACCAGAACAGTCCAACTACAATAACAACATATGCATGAAAACGTGTTGTCTCTTATTATATAAAGAAGTGTAAGTTCCAATCATACAATACATCCATGTAAACTTGCTAGCCCCAACAGTGGAACGTTACAGCCACATCTGCTTACTCCTCCAAAGAGATGAAGTAGATCCATGTAGTGGAGAAGCCAAGGCATGTTACAACATTGTCCAACCTCTTTCCAAGATAGTCTTATCAGAAGTTTGGCTAACCAAAATCATCGACAATGAGTTATGAGGGACTATTTATAGCAAAGGGTAGGGTGACACTTGACATTCCTCTTTATGACAGTTCAACTACCCTCATGACTCTTCACCTACTCTATGACTGTTACATCCAACTATTGACACTTGAATTATACTTGACATGACATTACATTACAATGCACATGTACTCATGTGAGACAACACGGCTTGAGAAAGCCATGCAAGACATCACTGACACTAAGTTTGTTGTAATGAGACCAATTCATTGACATGCTTATGATGGCGAAGGTGGTGAGTTGATGCCAAGATTGGTCTTCCATGATGGTGTGCATGCACCCCATGGTGACATCTTGCTGGAGTAAACTCTCGCCTCCATTGCAACCAATGCATTGATTCGGCTCCTTCATCAAATGCGTCTTCTAGCATGCACATGGTCTTCTCGGGTGTGGTTGAACTAACAACACACTGATGCATAGTGTTCATGTTGATCTTCAAGTGTGTGCTGGTGGTCATGCGCATCAACTTACTGAAGTACATGTTTAGCTCCAGTAGCACTTGCTTCTTGTCTTATCCTTGGTGGGTGTGCTGAATGGGTTGGATCGCATGCGTGCACACAATGACATGAATCCCTTGCATGTGATCAACAACATTTCTCACCATGTATGCTTTGTGCTAGCTACTGGGATGGATCTTTAACTTGTACGAGCGTAGTTTCATCCATGAGTGCATGTTGCACCCACTATTGTTCCTATTCCTACTGTAACTCATTCATCTGCTTGTGAAGCTTCATGTTCTTCCTTGAGTTTCTACTTCAGAACGTGCAACTCCTTTGTTCCATTCTCTGTCTTCGTGCAATATTCACGTCACGTTGTCACCTCATAGCTTGAGTCTCCAAAGTTTCTTTCATCATCAGTGGATCTTCTTGATCTTGCAACTTTTTTTCTGCCTCTGTGTTGTCAACAACCTCCCTCTTGCATTTGTTGTGTTCATTGTATTCGTTGCATTTGTTGTGTTCGTTGTGTTCATTGCATTCACTACATTCGCTACATTCATTGTGTTCGGTATGTTGCCTTCAAATTTTGTTCATGATGCTGCTCGCAGTGATATCTAGATGTTCTTGCCTATGAACAACTTGATATATTCGTGAGTAGGTAATCTCATAGACATTTGATCGAATGCATCTCTAGGTGTGCTCTGAACAGTGTCTTCAACTTCACCCTCTTGGAAACCAGTGTACTTGCACTATTGAAAGGCAGATGAACACCTGAAATACCTGGAGACAAGGCAACACTCATGGCAAGCAATCTGTTAGTCGAAAACCAAAATGAACCTGAGAACTCACTTTCAACATACATGTGTAACTGATCATGAAGGTTGCGTAATTTTGGATAGGAGGTCGGGAGACAGACTGACAAGACTGCGAAAGGCACAGTTTGGGCTGCTTGGAGACTAGTTGACTACTGGAACTGTGAAATGCATAGTCTAGTCTAGTTGATGGCTGTTAGAATTGGACAATGCACAATCTCAGCTAGAAATGGTTGCAGGCTTAGTGATTGCATTGCACAATTTTTTGGGTCAATAGTCACTATCCCTCATCAATGCGCAAAAGAAATCTTGGAGGATGGTGCCTGGGTAGAAATGTGCATTTCTGGTGAGGAAGACATAGCCTTCCTTCCCTAGATTGTGCAATGTTGTCTCAGTGAAGGCAGAGTCTGGACCAAGGTTGGTCCGACTCACCGACAGGCAACTGAAAGCAAATATTACAGTGGATGGATGTTGACACTTAGTTAAAGTAGAAGTGATTGACAGTGCATGCAAACATGAATGAAAGATTCAGTAAATAGATCAACATTCATGTGGGTGAAGCGAGTCACCAAATCAGTGACTGTTCGTGAAAAATAGTTTCATGCATGCGACAACATTGAGATAGCAATGAACACTGAAATAGTGCTAGGACAAGCTAGTATACATGAAAATGGAAACAAGCGCTCAAAGAAATCAAGCAAACAGTACTCACACAAGTGAAAGCACAAAAAGAGACATAAATGCAACACAAGGCATGGAAAGCAGGCTTACCCCAAAATGGCTGAGCTAAATGTGCCAACTACTCCTAGATGTGATGTGGGATGTCATAGATACAAGGTTGATGTGAGGAATGAGCTATGCAGTGTCCGGTTGATGAGCTTTGGTAACATCGAAGTTCTGACGTGCATGCCACAAATCTAGGGAAGCAACACTTGGTGGGAGGCTTCTGAAATGATCCTTGCATGTAACCTCCAACTGCTAAACATAAATCCTTGAAACAAGGGATGCCTTTGCATACTCCCTTGGGAGAAGCAACCCATGCATGCAAGTCATTTTTTCGCAGTTCCGGGGGGAACAGGTCAACTCAGTTGCACATGCAAGAGAATGCTCGACTGCTTGAGAAAAATGTACATTTCTAGATGGGAGTTAGGTTGACTGCCCCGGAGATTGCACAATTTATGGGCAGAGTAGTTGACTGCTCCCCAAATTTGTGCAAATTTTGGGCCAAGTAGCCCTGCTGGAGAAATTTTCACAATTCTTGTTAGGAGTGTTGGTTGGCAGAATTTCACAATTTTGGATCCCAGCAGGTAGCTAGACAAGATTGCACAATTTATGGAGCGAAGGTTGGTTTCCCTCTATAAATGCACAATTTTCTTGGAGAAGTTGCTCAACCTACAACTGTACTAAGTCTGAGTGGATAGTGTGTGAGGGGAATGCATCAAGTTGTGATCAACAGAATTCCTTTGTGCAAGAAGACATTGAAGCTTGTATACTTAACGAAGTAACACAAGGTGTGGTGAAAGGTTGGTAGGGAGGCTCCAAAACGAGTTAAGCTAATTTTTGGAGGGTGGTTGTAGCTACTAAAACACCTGGCGACACACTGGTAGAACTCTAGCCCTCTAAATGGACCTTGTTCATGAAAAACAAGTCTAACACCTTCAGAAGTGTTGTTCAATTCTCAACTCACCTTGGTTTCACACTAGCTTGATTATAAGATGCAGCATCTACCAACATCTTCGTCAATTGACACACAGTCCAAGGCAAGGCAACGCAGTTGTTTTGATTGGGGTTAAGGGTTATATTGATGCACAAGAAGTATAGTCGACAGAGTCTTAGTTTTATCTCTGCTGTTGCTCTGCTACCAATAGGCTTGGACAGTACCCCGACAGAGTCACATAGGAACACAAGCATGGCTCTATTGCTAGTGAGCCTAGCCAGTACCCTGGTGAAGTTACTTACATCACCTCCCTGCACAGGAAGCCTTTCTCTTGTTTTTCCTTATTCATTTTGAATTTTGAATTTTTTTTCCTTTTCATTTTTTCATCTGTGCATAACACTTATTCATTTCGAAGGTGGAAGAGGGATCCTGACTTATTGAGAGCAGAAGAGGTTGTTCCAGCAGAGAAGTACTTTATTGTATCTCTAGTGTGCCTATTAAGGTTTTCCCCCTCACCTTACTCTACTTGACTGAGCTAACAAGGGTTAACCCAAAAACAATCGACTAGATAAGGTGACAATAATTAGCGCACAAGCATTATGTTTTTAGCAAGGTTCACTTCGAATAGTACGTATTTTCTTTCGATGTATCATGGATTAAAAGTAACAACTTCTTCATACAGAGGCAAGATGATAGATAACCAAGTAGTGATAGTTGTACAATCCCTCTTGTACTCCACCCAGCGCATTTCAAGACTCATACATGGTTTCATGCAAAACTAACCTATGAACGAAACAAGTGAACAAACAAACAACAAAGCAAAGCAAAAGCAGAGGCAAAATAAAAAGAAAAGCAAGTAAGCAAAACAAACAAACAAAAAAAATTGAGTAAGCAAACAATTGAAAGCAAACACTACTCCTACTCCTACACTAACGGTACATGGGCCTGATCACGTGAATTGATATTTCCAATGCAACCACCGGTGCATTGGTTGACCCATGTTGATGAAGGCTTGATCCGCAAGCAACCCAGTTTTGTGAACCAGTACACAGGAAAGATATAACAATGAAGACAACCACACTTCGTGTTTGACAGTGCCCAAAGGACATAAGTGGGTGCAAGTACATAATGAGCAGTCCATTGACTTATCATGGTGCTACTTGACACTGCATGCAAATTTGGAGCATAAGCACACTCTTCACTGAGACATGCAAGCAAACGAAAGAAACAAAGATAACATGTGTCGTGAATGAGTGATTTCAATGTAAGATTCCTCCAATGCATGAGCGATGGGATCATGTCATTCGAGTGGAGGAGGTATAATCTGTGTGTGAGATGGTGCTTCAATCCATACAGATGAGTGATGAGGAGCCTTGGGTGATTTAACAGTTTCATGATTAGAAGTGAGACTAACCCCAAGATAACGAGGGCCTCACATAACCATCAGCTCCAGTTGAAGTGCCTTGACAGTCTTGGTTGTTTCAACTTCATCATCAGATAGATCATCATAAATCGATGGCTTCAGAAGATCAACTGTGATAGAGTCATGATCATGGTTAAATATAGAAACAAATGGATCACGACCATCGCAATCAGAAAAATAAATGATTTCATTAGCATCCTAATGATCGGATGAAGCAAACGGAGGGGTAGATAAAAAGTGAACAAACTCATCCTCTGTGTTTCCAGAAAAGACAAATGAAAGATAAAGTGAATTTTCAATGAATAACTTATCATCTTCGTTGTCGAATGGTGGGCCAACATCCTATGAGTCCTACGAGTGATCAACAATGGGTGCATCCATGGATGAAGACACACATGAAAAATCATGGATGGAAGGTTCACCAAAGATGTTAGGAAAGAACAGAGGGAGCTCGAACAGAAGGGAGTCATCCTTCGCCGATTGTTGATGCTCAAGCTCCCACTCATACTCTTTGTGAATGACAGTGCATGTTGGTTGTGCAACACCAACTCCTTCAATGGGTATTCCTCGTTCACAACAAGTGAACAATCTAGAATGGATGAACATAAGACATCATCATATGGAGAAACACCTGAGTGTGAAGACGGAGGTCATAGAACAGAATGCATATGAGAACTCAAAGGACTCATAACCAAATCTGCACAAAAATTGAGCGAAGTGATGTTGGGAGAATGTGAAAGATGAACAAGTGTTGGAACATGATCCTCAACATCACTCAATAGTGGTAGAGTTGTTGAATGAGAAGAAGGTGGACAATCAATCGAGACAGTTACCGTATACACATGGATTGCGCAACTCCATCAATGAAAAATTTTGAATGAGGCTTGATCTCAAGCTTCTTCTTGGGACGGGAAAAATTTTTAAGGCAGTACTCGAACCGGTCCCAAAGATAGCCAAATTTCATCTGGCTCCTCGGAGATTGAAATTGCAAGTCAAGGAAGCACCGCCAAAAATCAATAACTGATTCATGCAGAGCCTTCCATTGTTGTAACATTTTTTGGTCAAAATAGTCTGGATCAAAATGATAGAAAGTGTCTTCAATGAGATCACAAAAATTCTCAAGTGACTGCATGTTGTCAGCCGGTAGGCTGAGCAACCAACGACGTGGATATTCGCGAAGTGTGTGTGCAAGCAGCAAGCTGGCCTATTCGTCAGAATACCCATCTTCCTCATGAAGCATGCGAATAAATTCATGTAAGTACTCAGGCCAGACCGCTTCACCTTCACCATCATATGTGTAAATGGACAAGAGATCGAAAAACTCCCCCATGATCGAGACATCTTCACGATTCCAAAAAAATCAGGGAGGGAGAAGAGTGCAAGAATCCATGAAAGGTATGCAAAGGTTCAAAACTAGATGAGAGTGTTGGGTGTGGAGCCTAATTATCTTCTATATTCAAAGGTTTTCATCCAGATGTATACCCCAGGAAGATTATACACCCCTCCACGTGAGGGGGTGCGGGGGGGACTTGTCCCCCCCACATGGGTTTGGGGGGGCTGATCCCCCCCGGCTGGGGGTTCCGGGGACCAGCGGTCCCCTTGTGGGGGCTTGAGGGCAGCACCCCTGAAGCTAAAAATAGATGTAAAATTGTCTTGTAAAAGTCTAGTAATTTCTAGTCAATCTAGGCCGTTCATTAGGCGGATGATCTGACGGTAGAAGTTATGTTTAATTTAGGGTTTTTTTCCCTAGAAGGCAACCCCTCACTATATATGAGGGAATTGTATTGTGTCTATGTAGATTTGTATTCTGAGTGAGAAAGAGAGAGGAGATTGAGAGCGAAGAGGGATTTATAGCGGATCCATTGTAGGTTGTATCTCTTCAATTTGCTAGATAATATAAAAAGAAGGACTGGTTGTTTCTCCATGGATGTAGCCCAAACTAGGTGAACCACGTATATCTGTGTCTCTCTTGTTTTATCCGTTTTCTGTGTTTATATTTTTGCAATATTTTTATGTGTTCCATTGATCTGTAATATATAATTTTCTAATGACTGGTATCAAAGCCAAAGGTATATTTGGTTGATAAGCTTGCAGGAGAGAAGGGTTCCTAGTTCGAGTGGGAGCAATGGCAGAAGATGGTAGGTTTAGGGTCAAAAAATTCAACAGCCAAAACTACCAGCTATGGAAGATGCAGATGGAATATTATCTGTATCAGAGAGATATGTACCTACCATTGAGCAAAAAGACAAAGAAGCCCATGAGTATGACAGACACAAAATGGGATATTCTCGACAGAAAGGCACTTGGAATAGTACGGTTGTGCCTAGCAGCGTTAGTAGCATTTAATATTTCAAAGGAAACGACAACAGAGGGTTTAATGTTGGCATTGGCCAAACTATATGAAAAACCATCGGCCTCAAATAAGGTATTTTTTATGAAGCGTTTATTTAATATGAAGATGTCAGAAGGTGGATCTGTTACAGACCATTTAAATGATTTTAATACAGTTACAAGTCAGTTAAGTTCTGTAGGGGTAACTTTTGATGATGAAGTTAGGG
>APFE030362660.1:0-15962 GCA_000404065.3 Pinus taeda | reverse complement strand
TGCAGTCGCTGAACATTGAAATGGCTTCATCATGACTGATAAATGTTGATCTGTTTGGGGCACGTCCTCTTTTGCTTGGCCATACTGCGAATTGAATGCAGCTGCCTGCTGCGCTGTACTACTCCCTGCTTGCTTTGACCAGCTCTGCGCCACTGAGAAGTCCTGCCCGCTTTGCCACTTTTTAAACATTAACAGTCATTGCATGCATCACTCCTCTATCGGGTCGCCTTTCGGGTCGCAATCGCACATGATAGCCGGCCAATCCTCTGTTTGAAAATACATTGAAAAATGCTGCAAAACACTGGAAATTTTCCTTTGGCGAACTTGAAAACATATATTTTGCTTCCTGGACCCCATCAGGTCCGGGCTTCATCGCTATCGGCACCCCCCAAGGCTTCCTTTATATTTCCTCATATTTCGTTATATAACGAAAATGCGCCCAAAATCATTGAAAAGGCCTTAGCGCGGACTTGAAATTTTATGAAGAATCACTCATAATGATATCGGGTCCGACCCATCGGGTCGCATACATGCCTTGTATAAAAGCTCCGCCCCTTTTAAAAGCGCTGATAGCGATATCACCGCGGACCCAAAAATTTATGAGAAATAATTTATAGCGCCATCGGGTCCGGCTTGTCGCATCGCACACATAACCATGCAAAAGGCCCTGCCCCCTTTGGAAACGCCGATGCGATATGCCGACGTGATATCGGTGATGTGGTGTCGGCGATCGCATATCGCCAAATATAAAGGCCCAAACCTCCTTTGTAAGTCCTCCATTACGACCCGCCGATGCGATATCGGCGATCGCTCATCGGTGAGGTCTCTTGAGTCGCTACCACTGCCCGCCTGCTCCGACTGCGGTATGCCGACGCAATCTGGATGGTTGATCGGCTAGATCCAACGGCTGATATGATTTCGGACCCTTAAACCTGTGATTTGAGATTTTTCATGATTTTAGAGTATTTGTGCCTCCCGATAGTGTATTTCCGCTCCTCCAAGGGCTTTCCTCTTGCAACTTCTTCAACCGGTAGGAAGATTTTAGCCAAAATTTGAAGAATTGAACATCAGAAATGGTTCACTTGGCATGAACTTAGGTGTGTTTACAGCCTTTGAGAGCGCTTGAATCCATTTTCTTATCCTTTTACATAATAGAGCTAACACTGGCTCCTTCTCGGGATGAGATCCTCCCTGTGAGGTCTCAAGAACCTGCAGATCAATGCCTTTCCCACAGAAAATCAAATTAGCAAAAATTCCTAGTGCTCCATTGGGCATGGAGTCTACTATGGCTACACTAACAATCGATAAAAGCAAAATATTTACAGCTTTAAGGCCAGAGACCTTAAATGACATAGTTTTTCAAAAACCGCCCATTAACTGGGCCATCAAAAACTGTCTCCCCTTCCATACTTTTCAGTATGAAGGTATTGTTCCCTTGAATCTGTGAAATAATGAATGGGCCTATCCAGAGAGCATCGAATTTCCCATGATTGCCTTTCTTTTCTTTAAAAGCATCCCATTTCATGACCAAATCCCCAACCCGGAAATTGTTTCTTTTTGCCTTCTTGTCAAAGGCTTCCTTGACCTTTTGCTGATGTGCTATAGCTTTTTCAACCAGCTGTTCTCGAATCTGATACAATTCTATTAAATCAGTGATTCTATTTGCCATATCATACTCTTCATTCTGCGCTGTTTGAAGCAACTTTTCCACTGGGAGTGTAAGTTGAATTGGAAAAATGGCATCAGTACCATATACCAGCTTGAAGGGAGAGCAGCCTGTAGATCTCTTGATAGTCACTCTGTCCGCCCAAAGTGCATACTTCAGCTTGGCATCCCAATTCTTTTTATTATCCTCTAACAGCTTCTTAATTATCCTAATCAGACTTTTATTAGAGGATTCTACTAAACCATTCCCTTGGGGGTAATAGGATGTGGAATGAACAAGTTTAATGCCCATCGAATCACACATTTCCACCAATTGTTTTTCCCTGAATGCTGCTGCGTTATCTGTTATTAGCTTATGCGGGCAGCCAAATCTGCTGAAAATATTTTCTGATAAGAATTTCATGACCACATTATGATCAACCTTCCTTGTTGGGATTGCTTCAATCCATTTTGTAAAATAATCAGTGGCCACTAATATCCACCTGTGCTGGCCACTGGAATGTGGGTTGATTTCACCAATAAAATCCAAGCCCCACTGCTGAAAAGGTCCTTTTGCAATTATTGGCTTTAGGGGCAGGGATTTCAACTGCTGCTTACCTTCAAATCTCTGGCACCTGTCACAAGATTTAACAAAAGCAAAAGCATCATAAAATAAAGAGGGCCAATAGTATCCGACTCTGAGAATCTTTTGGGCCATAGTTCTCCAATAATGATGTCCTCCACACATGCTATCATGAAACTGTTGCATAGCTTCTATTGACTGTTCTTTGTCCATGCATCTTAAGAGCACTCCAGATGGATCCCTCCAATAAAGCAAACCATCATTGATGCAATATTTTGTTGCCTTGAGTTTTAAAGTTCTTGCTTGACTTTGAGAGAAATCTGAAGGGACTCCAAGCCTTAAGAGAAAATTGATTATTGTAGCATGCCAGCTACATGAAGCTAGGTTCTTGGGCACTGACTGCTTTCTCTTCGTTTCGACTGCTTCATGCTCTTCTATTTGACCATTTTCTGCTACATTGAACAAGAAATCAATGTCCGAAGACCCGCAATTTTCCTCAGTCAACAATTTAGCAATCCCTTGACCCCTTACCAGCTTGGTGGGCTTCAGCTCTATGTTGAATTCTATCATTCTTGCAATCCATTTCGCTCTTTTTCCATCAACATCAGGCTGCGTTAATACATCCTTTATTGCAGCAGAAGGCACATATGCAACTATTTTGGAATGCAAGATGTATACTCAAAAAGCTTTCAAAGATTTGACAAGAGCATAAACCTACTTTTCAATAATATCGTACCTTAACTCAGCATCCCTTAAGTTCTTGCTGAAAAAGGCCACTGGATGCTCTTGACCTGCTTCATCTTGCTGCAACAGAACAGCTGCGATTGTGTCCTTAGAGGCAAATGAGAACAGATGAAACTCCTTGCTATAGTCAGGGCTTATTAAAGTAGGAGCTTGCATAATAGCCTTCTTAATGGAATCAAAAGATTTCCTTGCTGCATCAGTCCATCTTACCTCTACTCCCTTTTTTAACATGGAGGTTATGTGCTTAACCAGCTCAGCAAAATTAGGAATGAACCTCCTTACAAAGTTGATTTTGCCCAGAAAAGATTGTATATCTTTCTTTGATCTTGGAAGAACCAAGGCCTAAATTGCTTTGACTCTTTCTGGGTCAATTTGAACACCTGCAGCAGATACTACATGCCCCAATAGTTTCCCTTCTTCCAAAGAAAATTGAGACTTTTTGGGATTGAGTGAAATTCCAAATTTCCTGCATTTTAAAAACACCTTTTTTAAATGTTGTAGATGATCACGATGGCTGCCAGAATAAACAGTTATGTCATCAAGATATATCAGCACGAACTTATCCTTGTCACCGACAAAAGCAATATCCATAGCGCGCTGAAAGGTGGCTCCAGCATTCATGAGCCCAAATGGCATTTTTGCATACATGAATGTGCCCCAAGGCGTGGTAAATGTTGTCTTCTCTCGATCATCCGGATGCACTACAATTTGATTAAAGCCTGAAAATCCATCTATAAAAGACATTACTTTGGCACCTGAGACTTGCTGGAACAAATGCTCCATTTTTGGCAGAGGATAATTGTCCTTTTTGGAGCACTTATTTAGATTCCTGAAATCAACACACATTCTAATTTCTCCATTCTTCTTCCTCATGACAACCAGATTCGCCACCCATTTAGAATATCTGAGAGGCACTATTATCTTAGCATCCAGCAACTTTTTAATTTCTTTCTCCACCAGAGGAAGGAGCAACGGATTCATTGGTCTCAGCTTCTGTTTGAAAGGAATAGTGTCTTTTTCAAGCGGAATTTTATGCTGAATTACATTTTTGTCATATGTTTTCAGATCGTTGTACTCCCAAGCAAACACATTAGCGAACTGCCTCATTAACTTGCAGTATTTGGTATTCTGCTCATCAGATAGTTTAGCGGACAAATTAATAAATTTGGGCTGGCCTGGGCTTCCTATATTATACTTACATACAGTAGATTGATCTTCTTTATAGGTAGCTTTGTAAGGCATGTCGTTGTGATCAAATAATCGCTCAAGAGGAATTAAACCCTTAGGAATGTGGTTGCTAGGAAGTTGGACTATGCTATTCTTGCCAATCTTATTTTTAAACTGGAACTTGGGAGCTTCTAGCAAAGCATCATTATTTTGGTCAATTTGCATTTCAGAAAATTCATCAATGACTTGAAGAAACCTATTCAACTCATCATCATCATCAAAAACTTTCCAATGGTGGACATTATCAAGCACAGAGGGTCTATACTTCATTTGTACCTCATAAACTAGTTTGGGAGGAGATGGAGGTGTAAACAGACTAGTTGAGACAGTAAGGGAGTCGGCAAGCTGATTTCGGGCTCTAGGAATATATGAAATGCAGAAAAAATCAAAGAACTCCTTGACTCTCCATACCTCATCTCTATAAGCTCTTAGCCTTGGATGCTTTGCTTGGAATGTTTTATTTACTTGCTAAATTATCAGATCAGCATCTCCAAATACCTTCAGCTTCTTTATTCCTCTGTCTTTGGCTGCCTGAAGGCCCAACAGTAGAGCTTCATACTCTGCTATGTTGTTTGTCACCTGAAACACCAGCTTTAGGGACAATTCAACTCTTTCTTGTCGTGGGGATACTAGCACCACCCCTGCTCTTGCAGTCTCTTTGGCATTATTTCATTGGATCTTAGATTATATTTGCGCTGCTGTTCACCTGATTGCAGCACAGCACCATTGTCCCATCCTTGCTTGTTTTGTTCTTGCTGCAATGAATCTTCATATTCAGCCAATGTTAAAAATACAGCGCTACCTTTATCTTCCATGCAGTGAATTTCATCTTCCTCTTCTTAAAATTTTTCCCCCTCCATTACTGCATTTTGAAAAGGAGCTTTAACCCTATGATCTTCTTTGGCTTGCTCACCTCTTTGCATGATTTGTAGCTGATCGTTTGCTTTTCTGAATGGGTTTGGACTTCTTGGAGCAAATGTCTTTTGCTTCCTTGTTTTGCCTGAAGCCTAGTCTACTTTTAGCCTTGAAACTTCAACAGCCAATGACTCTATCATCTTAGTCATTTTGTCTAACTTAGGCTTTGAAGTTGGAGCCTGAGAAGAAGAAACCTCCCCTCTCGGCTTTCTCCTATCAATTTGACTTTTCAACTTCTCTGCTGCCATAATATTTGACTCCACCTCGAGGGCTGCTTCTTGCATATCATTCAAAGTAGGGCATCTTCTTTCTCTCAACAGTAAGCAGAAATCAGGGTCAAAAGCATTAGCATATGTAAGTTTGGCAGTGGTGGGGGTAGGCTTTACCTCAGATGGTATTTTACTATACATCTTATTAAATCTTTTATTGAAATCAGGCAAAGATTCACCCTTTTCTCTTTTCAAGTTTCCAAACTCAGTATGATAATATAATAGGTCCTTCTTATCTCCCCATTGCTTCAAAAATGCTTCATCTAATGCTTTAGTATCTGTTATGGATCTCTGGGGTAATTCCTTAAACCACTTCCTAGCCTCTCCATCAAGGCTCTAGACAAAAACTCTCATCCATACGTCATTCTCACTGATATCTAAATTGTCAGCATAACTATAAAAAGCTTCAAGATGTTCTTTCACTGTCACTCCCTCTGTTCCAGTAAATTTGGGCATATATTTTTGATATTCTCCTGTAGGCATGGCATTTAAAGGTACAGGCAAGACCAACGGTCCATATCTAGCAGCAACGATCCTTTCAATCTTGGTAGGTGCTTGCTGTCCTACCATATTTGGAATATGTGGAAGAATACTAACAGATAGAGCAGCAGGAGACAATGTAATGGATGGGAAGGATTTTGGGATGCTTTGAATAGTATGGGAAACTCTCTTTGGACTGAGATTCAAAGGAGAACTGACTGCAAAAGGGGCTGAGTTGATCTCTAAAAGAATTTCTTTGCTAACAGTGCTGGGCTCTAAAACTTCAAGCTATGATTCTTCAACTATAAACTCATCTTTCAGAGATAAATCAGAGTTTTTAGGCTTACCTGATCCTGATGCCCCTTTCTTTGATGATTTCTTCGATTTAACAACTTTTTCAGGGTCAAGCAATGGTTCAGCTGGAGATTTCTGAGGATTCCTTCTAGTATGCCTCACAAACTGAGCCAGAACTTTAGTGTGGAGTCGCCAAAGGATGGTCTTCCACCTATGGAGTCGCCAGACAGTTAATTACAACCGAATTCTGTGTTCAAACCTTATCTGTCATCAAAGCTTGAAACTATGTCGTTCCCCCAGGGAAGCTTGAGCTTCGATTCTCCTCTCCCCGGCAATGACGCCAATTAATGTTATCACCCCAAGAAACTCACCTAGGTCGTATATCAGTGATGCTCAGGAACATTAAAAATTTAACAATTCTATCGGATGAAATGATGGATAAATGGAGGATGTGCGGCACCTTTAAGCCAGATAACCACTTCTACTATGATTGACCCCAAGCATGGGTGAACACCCCCAGACTACAAGGCTTTTAACCACCAATTACTCACAGCTTAAGGTAAAGGTGATAATGAAGAGAACTAATCACCCCAGCGGATGCACAGGACCCTGTGATGGCCGGCGGCAACCAGTAAAGGTCTGTAAATCTGGATTCTAATACATAGACAGGATGACAGCTCCCTATGCATTACAACAACAGAAACCTGCATACATGTTCAGTTATACATGCCAAATTCTAACATAGAGGTGGGATCACAGCCCCTCTAATGCTAACATTTACAACAAATGAACGAATGCAAAACAGGCACAGCCTGGAACAAGAAGAAACAGAAAGTGAGCAATTGACAGCAAAAGAAGCTTGTATCAATTGGAAATGAAGACTAGACGTTGCAGGTTACAAACTAGTTACAGTCTCCAGAAGTTAGAAGGCTACAATAAGCTCTAATTCATCAAACACTCATCACCTGATTAAATATGAGTTCTGAGTATATATAGTGTTACAATACAAAATACCTCTGTTAAACAATGCATGGAGGAGCCCATAAATGGCCACCAACCATATTTACATTTAGGAATGGCCCTCTGATACAAATCTGACTGTGTTTTGAATAGATTTGTCCCTCTCTGGTGCTCTGCGGTCCTTTTTGGGTAAGTGGAATGAAATATGGGTGAAGCCCATATCCATTGAATGCTTTGACTGGATCTGCGGTGTCCTAATTCCTCCTCGGCCATACTGCTGATTAACTACAGTCGCTGAACATTGAAATGGCTTCATCATGACTGATAATTGGTTATCTGTTTGGGGCACGTCCTCTTTTGCTTGGCCATACTGCGAATTGAATGCAGCTGCCTGCTGCGCTATACTACTCCATGCTTGCTTTGACTAGCTCTGCGCCACTGAGAAATCCTACCCGCTTTGCCACTTTTTAAACATTAACAGTCATTGCATGCATCACTCCTCTATCGGGTCACCTTTCGGGTCGCAATCACACATGATAGCCAGCCAATCCTCTGTTTGAAAATACATTGAAAAATGTTGCAAAACACTGGAAATTTACCTTTGGCGAACTTGAAAACATATATATTTTGCTTCTCGGACCCCATCAGGTCCGGGCTTCATCGCTATCGGCACCCCCCAAGGCTTCCTTTATATTTCCTCATATTTCGTTATATAACAAAAATGCGCCCAAAATCATTGAAAAGGCCTTAGCGTAGACTTGAAATTTTATGAAGAATCACTCATAATGATATCGGGTCCGACCCATCGGGTCGCATACATGCCTTGTATAAAAGCTCTGCCCCTTTTAAAAGCACCGATAGCGATATCACCGTGGACCTGAAAATTTATGAGAAATAATTTATAGCGCCATCGGGTCCAGCTTGTCGCATCGCACACATAACCATGCAAAAGGCCCTACCCCCTTTGGAAACGCCGATGCGATACGCTGACGTGATATCGGCGATGTGGTGTCGGCGATCGCATATCGCCAAATATAAAGGCCCAAACCTCCTTTGTAAGTCCTCCATTACAACCCGCCGATGTGATATCGGCGATCGCTCATCGGTGAGGTCTCCTGAGTCACTGCCACTGCCCGCCTGCTCCGACTGCGGTATGCCGACACAATCTGGATGGTTGATCGGCCAGATCCAACGGCTGATATGATTTCGGACCCTTAAACCTGCGATTTGAGATTTTTCATGATTTTAGAGTATTTGTGCCTCCCGATAGTGTATTTCCGCTCCTCCAAGGGCTTTCCTCTTGCAACTTCTTCAACTGGTAGGAAGATTTTAGCCAAAATTTGAAGAATTGAACATCAGAAATGGTTCACTTGGCATGAACTTAGGTGTGTTTGCAGCCTTTGAGAGCGCTTGAATCCATTTTCTTATCCTTTTACATAACAGAGCTAACATGTACTTTAGAAGTTTAGAATGGAAGCCTATTTAATGGATTTATATATTGAGGTATGGTGCTCCAACTGAGTGGAGAAAATAGTGAGGATAATGAAAAAGTCAATGAAATCAACATGAAAGGGTTGTCTAAGCCAAATGCTAAGAAAGTAAGGCATTATGAGATAGAAAAGGAAATGTTGGAAAAATTGCAATTTCTGTATGGAGAAGATTGCAATGTGGCTCAAGATAAGGTTGAAGAACCTTGTTTCTCAATTATTGAAACAAAACATGTAGTTCTTGGTGATAAGAAGAAAAGGAAGAAAAAGGAGAAGGCATCTAAAAGGAAAGATGTTCAAAAGATTGAATATATTTCTTCCTGTGAGAAAATTGTTGATCTTCACTCCAAGGATGGTGAAGAAGAAGACCTAGATGAGAGGCCATGCAGGTCATAAGGTAAGCTATTTCTTTGTGATAAATGTAGATAAATAGGTCACTCATTATCTAGATGTTCATGTGAATCACGTGAGGATAGAGATAGCCATGCATCTAGTAGTAGTAATGAATATAAACCTACTTTAGTAGAAATAGAAAAAGAGGGATCCTCTAGAGAAGAAGAGGGATCCCAAGTGTTCTCATCCATAGGAGAAAATAAGAGTACCCCTAGTAATGATGAAGAAGGGATACCCCTGAAACCTGTGGAAGATGCCTTGGACACAGAGATGGATTTAGATCCCTATGGTGGTTCATCCAACACCTACTATAGCGAAGAAAATGATCTAGATGAAAGGATCTACTTGAGCAAAATGTTTAGCTCTGAACTAAAAGAGATCAAGGAGCTATCAAAAGCAAATCTCAAGCAAAAGGAGCATTTTCATGAGTATGATCTTGAGAATGAGAAGTTGAGAAAAATAATAGTTTATTTAAATTCTCAACAAGAAGAGGCTACCAGATTGAATGGGAGGTTAACTATTTAGCTAGATGAAAGAGAATCTCACTGTGAGAGACTACAAGATGAAATAGTCTCATTGAGAAGGGACTTACAAAAGTCAAATGAAGAATTGTCTCAATACTAGAAGCTTGAGGAGAGAATAAAGCCTTTGAATGAGATGCTTGTTAAGAAGAGATACTTTCTCATCAAGGTTGGTTTGAGTTTTGAAGAAAGAATCAAGCTCCTTGATGGAAAATCTGAAGGGTCATCTATCCAAGTAAGGGAAGTTGGAGGTTCCAACAAGAACAAGGTAAAAGAGGTTGTTGGACAGCAGCAACAATAGCAATAAGAGAAGAAAAGGAAGCAGTAGCGAGGAGAGAAATAGAAGAGAGCCAAGGAGTGAGAATAAATAATGCATGGAAATAATGAAAAATTTCATGGAAGCACATAAAGAACCAAAATAAGTCCTTTCCCCCTCAAGGAAAAAGCCTTCAAAGAAAAGGTAACTTCTGTCATCAAAATCATTTTCATGGTTATTGTTTTTCTTGTAATAATTTTGGACATAAATCCATAGACTGTAGATGGCATGTAAGAAAACAAGATGTGTTGGATAGTAGCAACCCAAAAATGCAAACATTGGTTTGGAAAAGGTATTTTGGTAGTAGTAGAGGTTTTGACAAGATTGCTAGAGGATATGACAATTCCTTTTCCCCAATTGTAAGCCAAATGGAATGCTACAATTGTGGAAATTTTGGGCATGAGGTAGCATGCTGCAGATATAAGAAGAAAAAACATTTTTCTTAGCATATGCATACAAATATAGCAACCTCAGATTTGAAGACAAGAAAAAACAATGGACTAGAGGAAAACAAATTTGTCTTCAATCCTCTGTGTCAAAAGGGAAAGATGAAAAGAGGAGGAAGAAATCAGAATAAAACCAAAAAGAATGATCCTCTTGCTCTTGTAGCAGACACATCTGTAAGGAAGAAAGGTAGCGAGAGGATTTTGGTGAAGAAACAAGAGTTGGAGGAGAAGATTCCTCTAGCCATGTGCAACCAAGAGAAAACCCAAACATGGGAAAATAAGAAGCTAAATATTAGTGCTCTTATCATGACTCATCCATTGAAGATTTGGAAGAAGAAGGAATATGATTTGCTAGGGGGGAGTAGATCCTCTATTTATCTTTAGTAAAGGAAGAGAATGGTCTCAAGGGAGGTGTCAGATGCATGAAGATAGAAATAATAGATAGAAAGTTGCATCTAATTGTTGAAGGTATGGTCAAGTCCCCTTGCTTATTATAGTAATGTATTTATTTATTTCAAATGTATCAGCATTGAAAAGCATAGGAGTAGTGCAACCATCCAAATTTCAAGGGGAGTGCACAACATCATCTTATGTTGTGTGGAGAAGAAGAAGAGCTACAACAAAAGTGTGGAATGACAAAAGGTCCACAGTCAATTCAGGACCATAAGATCTATCCTCATGTAGATATAAGGGAATGGATTTCGGAGATCAAAGAGCATTGACTCGGGGGGAGCTGCTTTATTAAGAAGTAGCAAGAAACAATTGTGAGCCTTAGGAAGAAATATTGTGCAAGAAATGAAAGGTTTACATCTTGGGTGAAATATCATTATTTAATTTAAGTTGTGAATTTGATTTTGTCTAGTAGTCTTCTGTTCATCAAACACAATAAGTACAATATTTGAATGTCCCTTAGCTTTCAATTGGTACCATTATGTCAATTGGTGGTCTGGGTGTGTATGGAGAATACTTTTGTGCGAATGGGCATTTCTTTCTAAAAGGAAATATTATATTTTTCCTGGTATAGCATCCAATTTGCATCAATTTATTGGTGAAATTAGTATTATTTAAGCAACAATCCATATTGTAGAAGTATCATATCAAGGGGAGGAGTGTTGAACATGCTCAAGGAAGTGAGTGTAGTATTAGCAGTAGCAAAAACAATGAAGAAAAGCTCAATGCATCATTAATAGGTGGTATTTTCATTCAACAACAATACCATGAGAAATTTTAATTGGTATCAATTCCTTTTAAATTGCTACAAAAGATGCATTCGCAGAGAGAGTATTCATTAGATAGCCATAAGGTGTCAAAAAATTGGAGGCATTCAAAGTAGAAGAAGTATACGTTCAGGGGGAGCATATCACGTATGTCCAATTATAGAGTAGTAGTAGTTATCAATCCTTGAAGATAAGTCTGCAGAGTAGAATGTACATCAACAACCATACCCTTGGTCATTAATAGTCGATGATTGCATGTGAAGAAAAATGAAGCTTGTAGCGCTTTTTCTTTGTTGTCAAAGGGGAAGAGAATTATTGGAGAGAAATTTTTGTTGGCCCAAGATGAGGAAATAAATACATTGGTGGCTCATGCAAGGACATGTGTGGAAGCATCATGAGCATTGGTCATCAGTGTGGAGAACTGATGAGGTCTTGCCATCAATGCCAAAGGGGAAGATTGTTGGACATTTGAGATTACCTGGATGGCTAGTGGTAGTAAATGTGTTGGCATTGATGACAACAATCATGCTATTAGATGTGTTGAAAAGTTGGTATTTCCATATTGCTAGTGACAACAAGAGTGTTGGAATTGAATTCAATCAAACTAGCATGGATATTGGTTACAACAGATGTGTTGGCATGATGCCCACTAGCCTAGTTGTGATAGTAACTAAGCTAGCATTTATGTGATTGGTGTATCAAGATCAGGGGGAGTTCCATGGTCTTTGCAGTCTCTTGTAGAGAATCACCATAGTAGAAGGCTTATTGGAGAAGCAGTAAAATGATGGCTATGATGGTTGGGATCCCATAATTTGGAGAAGAGTTTTCCTTAAGAGATAGGATTAGATACTCATGGAGATAGAAAAGTTGGTTAGTGCTAGGAAAGAGATTTCCAAAGGTATGTGGAAGTCTGTAGATGGCCTCCTGGATCAGGAGTTATAGTCAGTTGAAGTTGGTAGAAAGAAAAGCTTATTTTCTCAGGACTTGGGCATATTTTGATTTAAGGTTCGGACTTAGGTGAGTCAAGCCTAATCAAAGGTCAGGTTATGTAGGAGAGTTAACAGGAGAAAAAATATCCAACCACTAACCTCTGAACTATGTGGGACCAGTTCCTAGTGGGCACTCTGCCAAATCAGGACTAGTTGGAGGCTGAGCCATTGCAACAAATTTTAGTAGGAGAAAAGCCGTAAATCCTGACTCTCGACCTATGTGGGACCTGCTAAAGGAAAACAAATGGTAGAATTTGATTGGTTTATGGTAATTTTTTTGCAACAACATGGTATATGACATCAACATGACATGATAGCATAGAGGACATGTGGCAAGAATATTTTCCATTTTTTGTTGGCCTAATAGGCCAAATCCTAGTGACACATGTCACTATACAAAAGGTGCCACGTGGCCCTGATGATGTTAGCATGATGTAATCTAATGATGTACAAGATACACGAAGTTTGAGCCAAGGGGTTTTTTTGTGAAGTGTGTCCCGCATATTTGGTCTTCGACATTGAATTGATAAAACATGCTTAGAGAAATGGAAACGACCTTTTTAGTTGGGCATATAGGAATTTCAAGGTTAAGACAAATGTAGGTGCATAAGAGAACAGAGTGGGCCAACTTCCAACCTCCCAAATTACATTGGATGTTCTTTCCAGAATTAATGACAATTGTGGGGAACACAGGCACAAGGTAATAAGGATCATGACAGATTCTTTAATGGAGTTAATGGTGATTGTCATAGGTAGGAGACATAGATAGAGAGGAGCATGATTCATAGAAGTAGCAGTTGACTCCAGAAAACCCATGCTTGAAATTTCGTGCACACTACAAGGAATCAATTGAAAACATGGTTGGGTGCAAAATACCTTGTTGATGAGACGACAACTTGTGGGCATTGTGTTTCATAGTTAGCGGATATGCCAACTAAGTTATTTTCCATAAGTTGGGTATACATTCATGGATGAGTCAATATCTTTGAAGAGAATGTCTCCACATTTGGCAGGTATGCCCTATTTTTCCATAGCCATGATCATAGTTGGAATCAACAAGGCTTGAGAAGCTAGGTAAATGTGCACGGTAAGGTTGTTGTTGCTGGAATAATGGTGACTACAGAGATCATTGAGTAAAGGCAGCAAGGACCACGACTATGTAGGATGATTTAAAGGAGTCTATCATGAGATGGAATAAGCCATACATGATATTTATTTCATGCTACGAGGAATTGAATGAAGATAAGAGCCTCAAGTATAGAATACTTTTTTACATAAATAAAGAGAGCCTTGTTGGAGTGTGAAGGTTGACTGAGGATTTATGTCTTAGCATGGAAACACTCAAACGCCCATCATCATGTTTAATGCAACAACAATGGGTGAGTGCATGGAGCCCATTTTCAATGGTTAATGAAGTTGTAGTGCCTATGCATTAAACACAATAGCAGGATGGAGTGCTAAGTGTAAGAGTACTCTTGGGTAGTGTGAATGGAGAGATAATGACTGAAAAATACAGCATTGATCATTGTGGTTTAGTGAAACAAAACCTAGGATTTCAATTGAGCAACTAAGGGGGAGAAAAATTGTTGCGAGTGAGTTGTGTGGAGAGCACTGTGGATAGCTCTGTGTGTGAGTGTGTTGTTGAGGAGATTCCAAGTGAGTATGTGCTACAAAAATAGGTCAAGTGTGCCAGTGTTTCAAAAAGAGGTTGTGTGTGCCTATGCTATAGCAAAAAGGGGCTAAATGAGTTTATGTTGTAGAAAGAGGCCAAGTGTGCCAATGATGCACAAAGAGGCTATGTGTGCCTATGTTGTAGAGAAAATGGGTTGAGTGAGCTGGTGCTGCATTGTGAGGTCCAAAGAGATTGTGGAATAGTAGAGGGCTGAGAGTAGTAGTACGATGTTGTAGAGTGGGCAAAGTGCAAAGGGTGTTGTGTATAGTGTATATTGTTGAGAAGAACAATGGGTTGTTACAAAGTGTGTTGAGGAGATATTTTTGTGCGGACCAAAAGATTGTTGAGGATAACAAATCTGAAAATAGGTAGAGAGGCTTCCAATTACAGTGAGCAATAAGTTTTCTTTTGAGTGTGGTTTGGAGCCTCCTTACATGAATTTTGTGCTTTTATCTCTAGTGGGTGTCTATGAAGGGTAGGGGGTTGGTGCCTTATGCAACTTGGTGATTACATAACTCTAAGGAGATACAAGTTGGTGGTTGAAACAAATCCATGAAGTTTTTGCTTCAGATGTTGCTTTTGGTAGGTTGATCAAGTGTCTAGAAAAGGGGGGAGTTTGTGCTTCCTAATAGTGGGTTTTGTTATCACCCTAAAATCTTTGTCTCTAAGCTTTGGTAAGTTGCCTTGTTTCTAATCATAGTCTTATAAGTTTTGATTCAGCTCATCACAATTAGTGTCATTCTCATTTACAAACCCTCCTTCTAGTCATGGTGTTAAAGGGTCTCTAGGTCATTTCATGCTTTAAGGGTTAGGTCATAAGGTTAGAAGTCTTTTAAGATCATATCTCTTTTCCAAAAAAGGTTTGACAGCCTCATTCCATGTTTTATAAGTCTTACCAGGTGTTTATAAGTCATATCTCACATCATGTTGGAGAAATTTTGAAAGTAGCTATGAAAGCACTGAACTAGGTGTTTTCGCAGCGCGCTACGAAACCCCTGTAGCAGCCTGTTTTATCAGAGAAAAACTGTCTTTACTAGTCAACTTACGGAAGCTTTCCGGAGCAGCTTAGAACTCCATTTTTCAAAATGAAAGAGGTTTTTCTTCCTAACATGCTACACTACAAAAACCTCTTTCAGTTTCTTCAAATTCATTCTGAGGTGGGAGGAATTTACGGTTGAACGTGCGCTACAAATCTGCTGTAGGAGCAGTTTTTCATCTCCTGTTTGACAACTGTTTTTCAAAGACTTATATTGGGCGGTAGGAACAATGTTTCAAAAAACCAGGAGAGGTTTTTGTTCAGAATTGACTGATTCAGAAAAGCCTCCTTCAGTTTCCTCAAATTCATTCTGAGCTGGGAGAAACGGGTGACCAAAGTTGTGCTACAAAACTGCTGTAGGTGCAGTCTTTCAGAAAACGGATTTTTCCTGTTTGCCACGTGTTTTTCAAGGACAGTTTCTGGACAGCTGGAGAAATTTTTTAAAAAACCAGGAGAGGTTTTTGTTTCGGACAACATGGGCTACAAAAACCTCCTTCAATTTCGTAACATATTTGGTGCGTCTGCCGGGAGTCTGAAGCTTATTCTTTCCCGAAATCAAAAGGCTGAACTTCTGAAGGTAGCAGGAGCTCAGACATCTTTTCGAGGCTGCAAATCTACCTTGGCGACTCCACACATCAAATAACAAATTGGAAGGTGACTCCACTGCTAGAAGATCAGTAGCTTGATGAATTTTCAAGATGAGTTCCACTGCAAGAATGAATTCCAGGTATGCTCCTATGAATCGGTCTCATATCCCTGGTTTTCCAAA
>APFE030362654.1:0-19647 GCA_000404065.3 Pinus taeda | reverse complement strand
AATTTAAATTTAAATAAAGAGTAATTACAATATTACAATCAACTAAAAGTATAAAATCAAAATTTAAATAAAGAGTATTTACACTTTACAATCAACTACTAAAACATAAAATGAGAAAAGTGAAAATAAAATAGAAATTAGAAAAAATAAAATGACTTAAAACGATATGTGCGTGATTGTAAAAGTACAAATAAGTGAGTGAGCCATTCTCAATTTGAATTGTAATTAACATGCAAGTTAAGTATTGCTGTTACACATGTAAATATCTTCTTAATAAAAATAACTTCATATGCTCTCAATTATGATATGAAATCAAATCAGGTTTTAAGGGACGAAGTGACAGTGCATCATCTACAATTAATTATACCTCACCTCCTCCCATCTGCCCATACTTTCTCTATTATAAATACTCATCATAATCCACATACTTGCAGATATCACTGCGTTTCTCCTCCGCTGCTCCGCATTTAAGCACCATGCCATTCCTCTGTTTTCCTTTTCCTTTTCGCATCCTGTTTTTCCTATTCATTTGCCCCTTCTCCTTCTCTACGCACTCACTTTATGACGATGGAAAATCACTTTTGGCATTTAAGAAGCATATCACCTCTGATCCCCATGCTTCAATGGCCGACTGGAGCCCCGCAGTCCCCTTCTGTAACTGGACTGCCGTCACCTGCAGCCACCGTCACTTGCACAAAGTCATCTCCCTCAACCTCACTTCCAGGGATCTGCACGGCCCCATCTCTCCTTCCCTCGCCAATCTTACGTTTCTGCATACGCTTGATCTCAGTGGCAATCTGCTCCACGGCTATATCCCACCTCAACTCGGATCCCTCTTCCGTTTGAAGACCCTCTGGCTGCACTACAATCAACTAGAAGGGAACATTCCAAACGAACTCAGCAATTGCACAAATTTGGTTAGCTTGGCACTCTCCTACAACAATCTTACTGGAAGTATTCCGCCAGAGTTGGGTTCCCTCACACATCTGCAAGTGCTTTTCCTGGGGTCGAACATCTTGACAGGTATAATTCGTCTTCATTTGAAAACCTGTGAGTATTGATTATTTTAGAAATTGCAGAAACAAACAAATATCTTACTCACTAATTTTATTGTGAATTTTCAGGGAACATTCCCAATTCTTTGTCAAATATTTCCATTTTGACTATTTTAGAAATCTATGAAAACAAACTTACCGGGAGTATTCCACAAGAATTGGGCCTGCTTACTACTCTCCAAACTCTCTATCTTTATCGGAATGAATTATCCGGGACCATACCTGTTTCTTTGTCAAATCTCTCTGCTTTGATTGACTTGGAAATTTCTACAAACACTCTCACTGGTAGCATTCCACAAGAATTGGGCCTGCTCACTAGTCTCCAAACTCTTTATCTTGATGAGAATGAATTATCAGGGACCATTCCTGCTTCTTTGTCAAATATCTCTACTTTGACTGATTTGGCTATTTCCATAAACACTCTCACTGGTAGCATTCCACAAGAATTGGGCCTGCTCACTAGTCTCCAAAATCTTTATCTTTTTGAGAATGAATTATCAGGGACCATTCCTGCTTCTTTGTCAAATATCTCTAGTTTGACTATTTTAACTATTTACATGAACAATCTCATTGGTAGCATTCCCACTTCTTTCTCAAATCTCTTTAACTTGAGTTACCTATATTTATGGGGAAATCAACTTAGTGGAACAATACCAAATTCCATTGGAAATTGTTCAAAACTAAGGGAACTCGATCTAAGCTACAACAAGTTAAGTGGGAGTGTGCCAGTACAGTTGGGTAAACTATCCCTCCTAGAAAAATTATACTTGAATTTCAATCAACTTGATAGTGGCAATTCTACAACCATGTCATTTCTTATAGCCCTCACCAATTGTTCACACCTAAAAGTACTAAACATCAGAAACAATAAACTAGCGGGTGTCTTGCCTCTTCACATAGGAAAACTTTCTACCAATTTGTCTCACTTGACATTAGCAAACAACATGATACAAGGAAGCATCCCTCCACATATAGGCAACCTAAGCAGCCTCACCTATCTAAATTTATCTAGAAATCTTTTAAATGGTAGCATTCCATCTTTAAGAAACCTTACAAATTTAGAAAGGTTGGATTTAGGAAACAACAAATTAGAAGGAAACATACCTGATGATTTTGAAGAGTTACAACGACTCGGTCTCTTGGACATTAGTAGAAACTTACTCTCTGGAAAGATTCCTAATTCCCTTGCATCCCTTAAACAACTAAGAGATCTCCTCCTTCATAACAACCGGTTATCAGGGAGCATTCCTTCCAACTTAGGGAGTTGTACAAACTTGGAATTGCTTGATTTGTCTCACAATATACTCACTTGAAGCATACCTCGAGAAATTGCTGAACTTCATAATCTACAATTCTATTTGAATTTGTCATGGAATTTGTTAGAAGGCTCCTTGCCCTTAGAGATTGGTAAAATTACAATGGCTCAAGCTATAGATGTCTCTGCCAATCACTTGACTGGAGCCATCCCATCTACAATTGGAAGTTGTGTTGAACTGTTTTCATTGAATTTATCTCAAAATTCTTTCCAAGGCTCTATTCCAGATTCACTTGAAAATTTAAAAAGCCTTATGAGCCTAGATCTCTCTTCCAACTCCTTATCAGGGATAATACCACCTACTTTGAACAAGTTGGAAATGCTTCAATGTTTGAATTTGTCTTTTAACAAACTCACTGGGGAAATTCCAAGAGGAGGACCTTTTGCAAATCTATCAATTTCCATTTCCCTAAATGGAAATCCCAACCTTTGTGGACCACAAGTATTCCAGTGATCTTCTAGTCCAACACCAAGAGGCCATCCTACAATTGTGAAAAGAGTACTATTTCCAGTCAGTGGAGTTGTTGCTTTTATACTATGTTGTTTTATTTTGATATTCCTATGGCGAAGGAATAAGCATATACAAAATATTTATGTCTCAAGAGATATTTTCCAAAAGTTTGGGCGTCAAAGGATCTCATATCAAGAGCTTCATAGAGCTACAGATGGATTTTCTGAGGCCAATTTGTTGGGAACAGGTAGCTTTGGGTTAGTTTATAAAGGAGTTTTGACTGATGGCACTCTTGTCACCGTGAAGGTTCTTAGCTTGCAAAGTGATCAAGGTGAGAAACTTTTTAAAGGAGAATGCAATGTCTTGAGAAAAATTCAACATCGGAATCTAGTGAAAATCATAACTTCATGTTCAAGCATCCATTTCAAAGGCTTAATGTTTGAGTTTATGCCTAATGGAAGCTTAGAGAAGCATTTGTATCCTAATATACACAACAACAATGTAGAGGTTGTGTGTGAATTGGCATTGAGAGCACGACTAGACATTGCCATAAATGTAGCCCATGCCATAAAATATCTTCATCATGATTCTTTTGTACAAGTGATGCATTGTGATATAAAGCCTGAGAATGTACTTTTGGATGAAGATATGGTAGCCCATGTAACAGATTTTGGTATTGCAAAATTAATTGGTGAAAGCTCCACTGGTTCATTATCTTCTACACTTGCTTTGAGAGGATCTGTGGGCTACATTGCCCCAGGTATGACATTTTAAGATATTACTTTCTCTTGTATTTTTCTCATTAAAAATATTGTATGCATTGCTTTAACAAAATTTGTTGTCTTTATTGTAGAGTATGGATTAGGTGTGGCAGTGTCCTCTCAAGGAGATGTTTACAGTTATGGCATTCTGTTATTGGAGATTCTTACTAGAAAACAACCAACAAGTGGCATGTTTATTGGAGACCTAAACTTGCATAGTTGGGTGAACTTGGCATTTCCTGATAGGGTAAAGGAGGTAATTGACAATGACCTTTTTATTGAAGTGGGCAGTGATGACTTTGAAGAAAACAAAGTGTACAAATGCTTAGTTTCTTTGTTGCGTGTTGGTTTGCTTTGTTCAAAGCATTCACCAAATGAAAGACCAACTATGAAATTTGTAGTAATGGCTTTGGAGAGCATCAAAGAAGATTTGGTAGAAAATTCATTTACTTCTAGAGGATTGAGACGAAGCATATCCAATCTGCATAGCAATTTAAATACAAGTAGCAATGATGCACCTATATTAAATGACCAAAGTTCTTCTACCTATTAGTTTGTGAAGTTAACAACAACAAAAGATTTTGAGCCTTGTCATTATTCTTTCAATGACAATTTTTTTTGTACTTTAAATTTCCAAGAATGTATATTATCTATTTGTAATTCAAATTTCCAAATAAATTTCCATAAATGTGTATTATCTATGTGTAATTATTATCCTTCGAAATAATGTTTTTTTACAATATAATATTAAATAGATTGTAAATATGAATTTGATTTGATATATTATCCTTACTTGATGTTACGATCCTTTTTCTTGAATTAAATTATAGTCTTTTCAATTTTATATCTAAAATAATTATTATCTAAATTTAAATCTTAATTTCTAATTTAACGAATTAATTCTATAAACCATGTTTTGAGGGTAATTATTTCATTTATATTTATACTAAAGATTAAGTGTCATTACTTTTAAGATTCTTTTAATTGCTTTTAATATATTAAGATTTTTTTTTTTAAATGTAAAAAATAATTGAACTTTTAATTATTAAGGATGCAGAAAATAAATATGTAAAACCAAACTGTCTATCTTTCAACAATATTAAATCTGATGCCTATGCCAATGTCATTCACAATGGCTTTCCTTCTTCCAAATTTATTTCTTTTTCCTTAAGTGATGCATGACAAAAAAATCAATAGTCATTTTCGAACTCCAAAATCAAACTACTTTTCATAAATTGTCAGAAATAAACAATATATAAATGAAGGCACATGAAGCCAATAGTTAGTGGACCAACCACACAAGTGGTGCAGAGGAGAGCACTGGATAGAATTTATTAAAACATACACACTGAAGAATTGGAAGTGTGTAAATACTGGAGAGTTTGCTATTTAAAATAGAAAGAGAAATCACTAGTGAATATGGAATAATTTTATTTGGCAAGTAATCATGATGGTGAGAAATGCAGTGTTTTCTATAAAGAAATTTCAATATGCGAATTCAATAGTCATCAGAAATATCCCACTTGACTTATTATTCCCCACTTTTATATTATTTTATAAAAGAAGTCTCTGAAATCAATATTATTAGTGCCTGGTATTTTCTTTAAATAGATTTTAATATGCAAATTCAATTGTCTATCAGAAATATCTCACTTATAAATACTCATCATAATCCACATACTTAATCATCTGCCCAAACTCTCTCTATTATAAATACTCATCATAATCCACATACTTACATATATCACTGCATTTCTCCTCCACTGCTCTGCCCAATTTCTGCTCTCCGCATTTAAGCACCATGCCATTCCTCTATTTTCCTTTTCCTTTTCGCATTTTGTTTTTCCTATTCATTTGCCCCATCTCCTTCTCTACGCACTCACTTTATGACAATGGAAAATCACTGTTGGCATTTAAGAAGCATATCACCTCTGATCCCCATGCTTCAATGGCCGACTGGAGCCCCGCAGTCCCCTTCTGTAACTGGACTACCGTCACCTGCAGCCACCGTCACTTGCACAAAGTCATCTCCCTCAACCTCACTTCCAGGGATCTGCATGGCCCCATCTCTCCTTCCCTCGCCAATCTTACGTTTCTGCATACGCTTGATCTCATTAGCAATTTGCTCCACAGCTATATCACTGTTTCTGCATAAGATTGATCTCATTAGCAATTTGTCAATCTTACTAGAAGTGCATAAATTTGGTTAGCTTGGCACTCTCCTACAACAATCTTACTGGGAGTATTCCGCCAGAGTTGGGTTCCCTCACACATATGCAACAGCTTGTATAATTCATCTTCATTTGAAAACCTGTGAGTATTTATTATTTTACAAATTGTAGAAACAAGTATCTTACTCACTAATTTTATTGTGAATTTTCAGGGAACATTTCCAATTCTTTGTCAAATATTTCCATTTTGACTGTCTTGGTAATTTATGAAAACAAATTTACTGGGAGTATTCCACAAGAATTGGGTTGGCTCACTAGTCTCCAAACACTTTATCTTAGTGAGAATGAATTATCGAGGGACCATACCTGCTTCTTTGCCAAATATCTCTAGTTTGACTGATTTAATCATTTATACAAACAATCTCATTGGTAGCATTCCCACTTCTTTCTCAAATCTCTTTAACTTGAGTTACCTATATTTATGGGGAAATCAACTTAGTGGAACAATACCAAATTCCATTGGAAATTGTTCAAAACTAAGGGAACTCGATCTAAGCTACAGCCAGTTAAGTGGCAGTGTGCCAGTACAATTGGGTAAGTTATCCCTCCTTGAAATATTATACTTGCAATGTAATCAAATTGAAAGTGGTAGTGATACAACCATGCATTTCCTTATAGCGCTTAGTAATTGTTCACGCCTAAACATACTAGACTTGAGAGCCAATAAACTATCTGGTATCTTGCCCCTTGCCGTGGGAAAACTCTCTATCAATTTGTCTGTCTTGTCATTAGCAAGCAACGTGATAGAAGGAAACATCCCTCCACATATAGGCAATCTTAGTAGCCTAACCTATCTAAATTTATATGGAAATATTTTAAATGGTACCATTCCGTCTTTACGAAATCTTACAAATTTAGAAAGATTATATTTAGGAAACAACAAATTAGAAGGAAACATACCTGATGATTTTGAACAGTTACGACGACTTGGTCTCTTGGACATCAGTAGAAACTTACTCTCTGGAAAGATTCCTACGTCCCTTGCATCCCTTAAACAACTAAGAGATCTCCTCCTTCATAACAACCGATATCAAGGAGCATTCCTTCCAACTTAGGGAGTTGTACAAATTTGGAATTGCTTGATTTGTCTCACAATATGCTCACTGGAAGCATACCTCGAGAAATTGTTGAACTTCATAATCTACAATTCTATTTTAATTTGTCACAGAATTTATTAGAAGGCTCCTTTCCCTTTGAGATTGCTAAAATTACAATGGCTCAAGCTATATATGTTTCTGCCAACCACTTGAATGGAGCCATCCCATCTACAATTGGAAGTTGTGTTGAACTATTTTCGTTGAATTTATCTCAAAATTCATTCCAAGGCTCTATTCCAGATTCACTTGAAAATTTACAAAGCCTTATGAGCCTAGATCTCTCTTCCAACTCCTTATCAAGGATGATACCACCTACTTTGAACAAGTTGGAAATGCTTAAGTATTTGAATTTGTCTTTTAACAAACTCACTGGGGAAATTCCAAGAGGAGGACCTTTTGCAAATCTATCAATTTCCATTTCCCTAAATGGAAATCCCAACCTTTGTGAACCACAAGTATTCCAGTTATCTACTTGTCCAACACCAAGAGGCCATCCTACAATTGTGAAAAGAGTACTATTTCCAATTAGTGGAGTTGTTGCTTTTATACTATGTTGTTTTCTTTTGATATTCCTATGGCGAAGGAATATGCATATACAAAATATTTATGTCTTAAGTGCTATTTTCCAAAAGTTTGGGCGTCAAAGGATCTCATATCAAGAGCTTCATAGAGCTACGGATTTTCTGAGGCCAATTTGTTGGGAACAGGTAGCTTTGGGTTAGTTTATGAAGGAGTTTTGACCGATGGCACTCTTGTCGCCATGAAGGTTCTTAGCTTGCAAAGTGATCAAGGTGAGAAACTTTTTAAAGGAGAATGCAATGTCTTGAGAAAAATTCAACATCAGAATCTAGTGAAAATCATAACTTCATGTTCAAACCTCCATTTCAAAGGCTTAGAGTTTGAGTTTATGCCTAATGGAAGCTTAAAGAAACATCTGTATCCTAATATACACAACAACAATGTAGAGGTTGTATGTGAATTGGGATTGAGAGCACGACTAGACATTGGCATAAATGTAGCCCATGCCATAAAATATCTTCATCATGATTCTTTTGTACAAGTGGTGCATTGTGATATAAAGCCTAGCAATGTGCTTTTGGATGAAGATATGGTAGCCCATGTAATAGATTTTGGTATTGCAAAATTAATTGGTGAAAGCTCCACTTGTTCATTATCTTCTACACTTGCTTTGAGAGGATCCACGGGCTACATTGCCCCAGGTCTGACATTTTAAGATATTACTTTCTCTTGTCTTTTTCTCATTAAAAATATTGTATGCATTGCTTTAACAAAATTTGTTGTCTTTATTGTAGAGTATGGATTAGGTGTGGCAGTGTCCTCTCAAGGAGATGTTTACAGTTATGGCATTCTGTTATTGGAGATTCTTACTAGAAAACAACCAACAAGTGGCATGTTTATTGGAGACCTAAACTTGCACAGTTGGGTGAACTTGGCATTTCCTGATAGGGTAAAGGAGGTAATTGACAATGACCTTTTTATTGAAGTGGGCAGTGATGACTTTGAAGAAAACAAAGTGTGCAAATGCTTAGTTTCTTTGTTGCGTGTTGGTTTGCTTTGTTCAAAGCATTCACCAAATGAAAGACCAACTATGAAATTTGTAGTAATGGCTTTGGAGAGCATCAAAGAAGATTTGGTAGAAAATTCATTTACTTCTAGAGGATTGAGACGAAGCATATCCAATCTGCTTAGCAATTTAAATACAACTAGCAATGATGCACCTATATTAAGTGACCAAAGTTCTTCTACCTATTAGTTTGTGAAGTTAACAACAACAAAAGCTTTTGAGCCTTGTCATTATTCTTTCAATGACAATTTTATTTGTACTTTAAATTTCCAGAAATGTATATTATCTATTTGTAATTCAAATTTCCAAATAAATTTCCATAAATATGTATTATTTATTTGTAATTATTGTCTTTGGAAATAAAGTTTTTTACAATATAATATTAAATAGATTGTAAATATGCATTTGATTTGATATATTATCCTTACTTGATGTTACTATCCTTTTTCTTGAATTAAATTATAGTCTTTTCAATTTTATATATAAGATAATTATTATCTAAAATTGAATCTTAATTTCTAATTTAACGAATTAATTCTATAAACCATGTTTTGAGAGTAATTATTTCATTTATATTTATACTAAAGATTAAGTGTCGTTACTTTTAAGATTCTTTTAATTGTTTTTAATATATTAAGATTTATGTGTCATTACTTTTAAGATTCTTTTAAATGTTTTTAATATATTAAGATTTATGTGTCATTACTTTTAATATTCTTTTAATTGTTTTTCATATATTAAGATTTATTTTTTTAAATGTAAAAAATAATTGAACTTTTAATTATTAAGGATGCAGAAAATAAATATATAAAGCCAAACTATCTATCTTTCAACAATGTTAAATCTGATGCCTATGCCAATATCATTCACAATGGCTTTCCTTCTTCCAAATTTATTTCTTTTTCCTTAAGTGATGGATGAAAAATAAATCAATAGTCATTTCCAAACTCCAAACTAAAACTACTTTTCATAAATGGTCGGAAATAAACAATATAAAAATGAAAGCACATGAAACCAATAGTTAGTGGACCAACCACACAAGTGGTGCAGAGGAGAGCACTGCAAAGGAGAGCACTGGATAGAATTTATTAAAACATACACACTGAAGAATTGGAAGTGTGTAAATAATGGAGAGTTTGCTATTTAAAATAGAAAGAGAAATCACTAGTGAATATGGAATAATTTTATTTGGCAAGTAATCATGATGGTGAGAAATGCAATGTTTTCTATAAATAAATTTTAATATGCGAATTCAATAGTAATCAGAAATATCCCGCTTTTATGTTTATTTTCAATTATTACATACTTATCATTCCCCACTTTTATGTTTATTTTCAACTATTACATACTCATCATTTTATAAAAGAAGTCTTTGAAATCAATATTATTAGTGCTTGGTATTTTCTTTAAATAGATTTTAATATGCAAATTCAATTGTCATCAGAAATATCTCACTCAACATATTATTCCTCACTTTTATGTTTGTTTTCAACTATTACATAAGTCTGTTCATTTTATAAAATAAGTCTTTGAAATCAATATTATTAATACCAAGTATTGTATTTTTTTTTGGTAATATCTGATCATGATTTTTATTGATATTCAAAAATTTAAAATATAATTGATGTTTTAGGAAGTGTTTTTTTTTACCTTGTCAACCAGATTAAAAATTTATAGTATTACAAGCTCATCAGTGATTGATTTGTTTGTGAATAGATAACAAAACTTGAGTGAACATTTAGCCATGAGGATTGTCTATACATTAAAAAATGCCATAGTTGTTGACGGTATGAAATTTCGACAACACAGTGTATAAGTAAGAAAAGGACCAACGAAAATTACCAAAAGAACAAGATAGGAGCATCGGATATCAGAAAACCAGAGGAGGAATCATTCATCTAGAATTTTCACTAACCATATGGACTGGGGTAGCGTTGATAATCGTTTTCTATCCTAAAGTGCTACCGAATCAGGAATCAGTATCTGAGTCTATAGTTATGTAGCATTTTGTCTTATTCAGACGAACAACAATATCATCCATATCATGTATGATGTTCCACATAATCATTTTCAGTTCCTCCTTACTAATGAAGAGTTAATAATTTTCAACCTGCTTATCGCTAAGCACCATGTGACGCAGAGGATCCATTTGTCTATGTGTAAATAGGGAATGTAGACAATACAGTCATTTCTTCCTCCATTTTCTTAGGTTTGGTACCCATTTGGTCTTCCCCACACAAACTTTAGAATCTGAGTGATACAAATTTTCACCTAACTTTCTTGCTTCCAAGGATTGAATTTCCCTTTGGACCTCCAGAGGCACTACATCGAAAAAAATTGCCACGAACTCCCACCTGACAATACATATTTGTCTGGATGAAGACGCCATAGAAGAGCCTCCCCCCCAATTAATTATTCGTTGCCGTGGAGCCATAGGAAATAGGATCCTGCAAAAAAACTGAACAAAAAACTTTCGAGACCACCCACGAGGGAATTTAGATTACAGAAGTGATAGGGCCTCAATACCAGTCCTATAATTACCATATACTAGGATACTAGTGGCTATGAGTACACTGGTAGTGACCCAATATATGAGGATGCTAGTGGCTATGAGTATGGGGGTAGTGACCCAATATATATATCATCCAATAATTTGCAACAGTGGTTGCTTAGACCTACTAGGACTCCCCAACATTGACTTTCTTTGAAAATGACTATGACACCATTATAACCATATTGAAAATGAGCCATTATACCAGACCCCCGCAACCAAGACTGGGCAATTGAAAGATATGCCTAATGGTTCAAGAAATTGTAAATCAGCAGAAGGAAGGACCATAACCAATTCAAAAGAAGGCCCAGACAACATGGTGTGTAGAAAACACACAGAAAACATTTGTTGTTGTAAATCCCTATCCCCTCGACCCTTGAGTGAAAATGAAAGAAAATTAAGGATTGCCCAAGACGACCACCTCCCGTGAAAGTTCCCAACCACGGATCTTCGAGTAGCTTGGGACAAAATGAAGATGGAATGAGGGTACAACATGTAGAAATTCCTTGTAGATTCAAACTGCTAATTGTAATTTACTAAAACAATAAACTTGATTCTACTCTACCAACTGCGGAAACAATTAAAGGATCACAAAATCACGAAGCATAAAAGAGAAAGAATTCAATCAACACATTACACAATGATTTCCTAGGGAAAGCCACAACTAAAACCCCCTCCTATATGTATATTGCATTAGCGAAAAAACATGAGAAGATTACAATGATTTGCTAAAGCCCAAGCAACCTCTGCACTATCTCTATCTATCTCACTACTTCCTAGACAAGCCTTGGCCAATACTTAACCCATTTTATGCTTACCCAAGTCCCTACTTCCTTGCATTGTTTCCTTGGGAATTATCCCCTTATTAATTGGGGAAATCGCCATCCAATACTACACAATCCATCATAGGCCTTTTTCTGACTACAAGCACCACTTGTACAATTTGGATGATCATACAACTGATAGTACGTTGCTCTTGAACTCCAATATTAACCCTTTAACTCGTAAATATTGCATTCATGAGTTATTTATGGTTGATTTATCAGTTAACTAGTTGAAAATTGAGGATGCACCCCACTGTTAGACCTCTTACTAGTTCCTCCAACAATTGGAACTTGCTTAACTAACTTTAAAGGGATGGCTTTACTTACTTCTCCCAAAGGGCTTATAGGGATGGAATTTTAGGTAAGGTAGGCGAGTATAGATGAGTTCGATAGATGAGTGAGGGTTAGGATAAACTCAACTAGGGATCCTATAAAGTAGAAACCACTCTACACGACTCAAGTTAGACCCTCAACTCGAATTAACTAAACCAACTAAGCCAAGCTAACTTATTTAACTTGTACAAGTTGTCATGTGATGTGGAATTACAATTTTCTCCTAATTTATTTCAAGGGAAAATTAAATCCGGATTTTTCTTGTTGCCATTTTCAACACTCCCTATCAACAAGAAAGGGATTATCAAATACCCCAATCCTACCGCTATGAAACTTGAACTTTCCTCTTGATAGTGCCTTAGTCGAGATATCTGCATCTTGTTCCTCCATAGGAATGTACTCTAGTAACATGATCTGACTCTACATACAATCTCGTAGATGGTGGTACTAGATATCGATATGCTTAGACCAATCATGAAAAAATGGATTCTCAGAGAGTTTGATATTCCTCAGTCCTAATGATGAGTCTTGTTCTAGACTCAAAATGTAGACACGTGAAAATGAAGACTGTGGAATATCTGAATTTGAACCTCAACAACTCTAGTTGACATAGTAAATCATTGTAGGATCCTTCTGCTGACCAAATAACCCAACAAGGATCTTCCTCATCCATATAGCCTCACAAGTTGCTTGACTAGTAGCCATGTACTCTTCTTCTATTGAACTGAGTACAATTGATCTATGCTTCCTGTACCAGGAAACTATTGTTGGCTCGATGCTAAAGATTCCCCCTGATGTGCTCTTCTTGTCTAATGGATTACCCACCCAATCTGTATCAGTGGAGCCTTACAACTTCACTCCCTCTATTTGCCTATACCAAAGACCAATCTGAGTGGTGCCTCTAAGGTATCTACACACATGCTTTGTTGCCTTCCAATAGAGTTTGGTTGGCTTAACCATTGCTTGACTAATCTAGTTAACTACATAACACATGTTCGGTCGTGTGTTCACCAAATACATGAGTGAACCCATAAGCTACCTATAGATTGTAGCTTCCACTACTTCACCTGAAGTAGCATCTTCCTTCCTCCAATACCTTGCTAGAGGAGTCTACATGGGTTTTCTGCTCTCCATGCGAAAATTCTTCAATATCTTGTTGGCATACTTGCCCTGAGAGACAAAAAGTTCCCCATCTCCTTGCCAAATTTCCAAACCAAGGAAATAATGCATGAGCCCCATGTCTTTCATCTTGAATTCTCGTGCTAAATCCTCTTTGCAAGGTTTTACCAGTGTCTCATCACTTGTTAGAATTAAATCATTAACATATAATACTATAATCAATAATTTGCCTTCAACCACAATATGATAAAGGTTTGCATCTACTTCACTTTTGATGAAGCGCAACCTCGTGAAATTACTGTCGATCCTAGTGTACCATGCACAGTGTGCTTGTTTTAATTCATACAATGCTCACTTGAGTCTGCACACATGCGACTCTCTATTGAAGGTATCAAATCCTTTCGATTGCTCTATGGACACCTCTTCCTCAATCACTCCATTGAGGAAGGTTGTCTTCACATCCATCTGATGTATCTTCCATCCCTTGCATTGAAATCACTAGAATAGATCTGATTGAAGAGCGCCTTACTACTCGATCAAAGGTCTCCTCATAATCAATTCGCTCCACCTCGGAAGACACCTTGGCCAAAAATTTGGCCTTGTGTTTCTTGACATTCCCATCTCCTCCTTGCTTCACCTTGTAGATCCACCTAGATCCTACAAATGACTTGTCCTCTGGTCTGACTTGTCCTCTGGTCTTGGGACAACTTCCAAAATAGGGTTTCTAATAATGAAGTCATACTCCTCTACTATGGCATCAACCCATACTGGTTACTGCACTGCTTCCTCGAATGAATATGGCTCAGTCTCTACACTCTCGTTCATCAGATCCATGTAGCCATTGTACCGATCGAGTGACCTCCTTTTCTTGCATTGTGATGTAGGTGCTCCCACATTATCTCTAGCATCATGTATCAATCTATCAACTTCTTTGGTGTGCTTCCTTCCACCTCTCGATGTCTCAACATGAGTGGGTGCTTCCACTCTTTTCTCCTCTTCTTGTGGCTACTCCACAACATCCCGAGGTTCTTCCTTTGGAGCTAAAATCTCCTCAACTCCATGCAACTTAAGCTCCCTCTCGAGGGAACATATCACGGCCTTCTCTTCATCAAACTTCACATCTCTAAAAACAATTGCCATCCTGTGGGATGGAAGGTACACCTGATGGTTGTGAGGTGTCTCAGTGTACCCCACATATGTCTGACTTTGTTGTTCGTTTTATATTTTTTGTTCCATCCTTGGAAACATGATAGTAAACTGATGAACCCAAGATCCTAAAGTGTGCCACATCTAGTTTCTTACTTAAAAATATTCTTCTGGTGTACTCATCCCTAGAATCTGATGAGGACTATTTTTCTACACATATACAATTGTGTTGCATGCTTCAACCCACAAGTGCAACAATAGGCCTTGATCATGCAACATCACCTATGAAACTCCCACAATACTTCTATTCTTCCTTTTAGCAACGCCATTCTGTTGTGGGTCATGTGGTGTTATTAACTCCCGTTGAATTCCTTCTGATGCATATAAGTTCTCGAACTCATTCAACACATATTCTCCATTGTTGTCACTCTTGAGAGCCTTCACTTTCTTGCCTATCTTTCTCAACAAGTTCTTTAAATTCACAAAATTTTGAGAATTTCTAGTCTTTCTTCTACATTAAGAATATCTAGCACTTACGTGAGAAATCATCTATAAATATAACATAATACATGTGCTTTGCCATAGAGGTTGTCGAGAACGGTCCACACACATTTGAGTGAACTCTTTCAAGGACCTCTTGTGCTCGATTTTCCTTATCACATGGGGGATTCACTATGGGAGAAATACCATACCACATGCATTCATATTGGGGGATATTTATTGAGAACAAATGACATAATATATTGGGGGATATATAGGGGGTAAAGGGTTTTTATATTAGCAGGTATAAAAAATGGAGCTCAAAGTTAATGAAAAAATATAAAGGGATATAAAAAATGTTAATGAAAAAATGGATACCTACAATATCTAATGACAATAGGGTTTTTTTAAATTGGGAAGGTGTAATGCATTCATATTGGTAGAGGGTTAAATAATGTGATATTTAGAGGTATTTTCCAATATGTAGTCAAATTAAGGGTATTGTTTAATATACCACGAGCACATGTGATCTTTTGAAGGTTCATTAAGTGAATCCCCCTGTGACTTATCATGAAAGGTCACTTTGATGTACTTCCCCAATGTACACCCTTTGCCATAATTCACCGATGTCTCAGCTCTGCACCTTCTTTGCTTTCATGCTCAAAGTAGCACAACCTTCTACATCCAATTTGTAGAGTTTCTTCACCCAAACTTTAATCTGGTTCACTTGTCTCATGGCTATGTGACGAAGGAAAACCTTTCCTTTGTTAAATATCACATTGTAGCCACGATATTCCAACATATAAATTGAAACTAAATTCTTCTTCAAACCCGAAACATACATGACATATTTTAATGTGAGAGGAGAACGAAACTCCCTTTGAAAATTAACAGTACCAATGTCGGTCGCATTATACCTTCTATCATCTCCCATCTCGATGTGCATATAGATGTCCTCCTCCAAGTTGATGAAAAATTCATTGTTGTCAGTCATATGGAATGAGGCTCCACTATCCAGATACCACACGCTACCCATCACTGATGTCACCATGCATGCAATGAGGGTGAAATCCAACTCAAATTGTGAAGCAAGGGCTTCACCTACCACTCCTTCTGAGGGATTATTCTTGGCCTTCTTTTGCAAACACTTCGTGGCATAGTGTCCCAACTCATGACAGTGAAAACATTTAATCTTTGAAAATTCTATCTTGCCAGCTTGACTAGAATCTCCTTTGGATTGGGATTTCTTCCCTTTCCCTTTCTTTTCCTTTCCATCCAATGCATAGTTCTCCTCATCATCATGCTTGGATAAGGTTCTATCTTTGGTGATCCACCTTATCTCTTCTTGTACCAAGTCAAACCACAAACACTCCCACTCTCGTAGCTTCCCCCTCCCATTTACCAAATCGTGGTAGTTATGACAGCTTTTGGGAAGGACTAGAAGTGCCAAGATGACAAGATCATCTTCAACAACTTTAACACCAACACTCCTAAGCTCATCCCAAAATTTGGGTGAAATTGTTCAAGTACTATGGTAATGTGTCACCCTTTTCCATCTTGATTTTCCGAAGCTTGTCCTTCAATGCCAGCTTCATGTGGTTGTTGATATTCTAAAACAAGTCTGTCAAGGCTTTCCACATTGTATATGGAGCATCCTTCCCATGGAGGTTCAAGACAATATGATCTCGAACTCCTTCTAGTATGATCCCCCTCACCTTTGCCACATATTTATTCTAGTCTGCCAGATCTTGAGCATCAATTGTTGGAGGCTTAGGAATATCATTGTCTATGAATTCCTTCAGCCTGTTATCTTCCAACACTGCCTCCATCCCGTCCTTCTAAGCTATGTAATTTGAGCTACCCTCAAGGGCATAGTCAAGTCTTAATCCATAGAATGACATCCTACTAACCTTGAAGAACGATACTACAAATTTGATTTACCTGCAAAGAGAAACTCATATTATTCTTTTCTATTATGATTTCCACTTTGATACATGTACAAATTCCTTGTAGATTCAAACTGCTAATTGTAATTTACTAAAACAATAGACTTGAATCTACTCTACCAAATGCGGAAACAATTAATCAATCGTGAAATCACGAAGCATAAAACATAAAAAATTGAATCAATATATTGCACAATTATTTCCCGGGGAAAGCCACAGGTAAAAACCCCTCCTATCTGTATATTGCATTAGTTAGAAAATTTGAGAAGATTACAATGCTTTTCTTAAGCCTGAGTAACCTCTGCTCTTTCTCTATTTGACTTATAACTTCCTAGACAAGCCTTGGCCAATAATTAACCAATTTTTTTTCTTGCCCAAGTCCCTATTTCCTTGCATTCTTTCCTTGGGAATTAGTCCCCTATTAATTAGGGAAATCCCCATCCAATAATGTGCAATCCATCATAGGCCTTTTTCTGACTGCATGCATCACCTGTACAATTTGTATGATTATAAAAATGATAGTACACTGCCCTTGAACTCCAATATCAACTGGGTAACTCATAGATCTTGCATGCATGAGTTATTTATGGCTGATTTATTAGTTAACTGGTTGAACATTGAGGATGAACCCCACTGCTAGACCTCCTACTAGTTCCTCCAACAATGGGAACTAATTTAACTGATTTTAACTCAGTTAAACTGAATTAATTAATTACAACTCAAAATTAAACTCAACCAGGGCTCCAGTCAAGACCATGTAATATCGGAGCTTTGCAAACTAGTTCTTTGATTTTCACAAAAGTTTTTTCACATTCATCTTTCCACACAAACTCTGCATCCTTAGGTAACGATTGAAAAAGTGGAAATGTTATGTTAGAAAAAAATTCTATAAAACATCTATAATATATAGCATAACCGATGAAACTATGCACCTATGTTGGTGTCTTAGGTGTAGGAAAATTAATATTACCTCTACCTTAGCACGATCAACTCGAAATCCTGCAACTGAAAGCAAGTGTCCCAACACTATTCCTTCTTTCATCATCATATGGCATTTCATTGTACTAAGAGAAACATGTTTCTTACATATTTTAAGTACTTTGTCTAAGTTTTCCATACCTTCTTCAAAATAATCCCCATATGGGGTGAAGGTAGTTTTATCTTGATCCTAAGGAGCTATTTGGATCTGGTTTTACCCACTAAATTCGTCCAAAAAGGATAATAACTTTTTTCCAGCTAATGTATCAAGGACCTGGTCAATAAAGGGTAAGGGAAAATGATATTTTTTAGTTTCTTTATTTAATTCCTTGTAATCAACACAAATCTGCCAATTTCCGTTCTTCTTCGGAACAATGACTAGTGGGGATACCCGTTGACTGTCCGAGATTTGGTAAATAAATCCCACATCTAATAGTTTTTGTAATTCGTCTTTCTCAATGTTCTTGAAAGTAGAATTCATTATTCTTTGTGGTTGCCTAATAGGTTGACATTCTTCTTTAATTTATATGTGATGAGTACATAAGTCAGTAGGGATTCCTTTTATATCTGCATATTCCCAAGCAAAGGATTCTTTCTATTTATGAAGGACTTTAAGTAATCATTTTGACTAGGAAGGTGAAGGTCGGGATTAACGTTCAACATCTTCTCTGGTTCAATTTATATAAGAACATTGTTATGGGGTACAATTACAGGAACATTTTCAACTTCAGTCTCTCGTTCAATGGCTTCCTGAACATTGCAACTCATAATATATTCTAATAGCTGGCGAATTGAATCAGAAATGAAGTTGGGGTTGTTGAGAAAGGTACTAATGGCATCATCTTTCGTTTCATCCTTAAAATAGAGGGCCTCCCAATAGTAAGAATTGGTATAATTTCTTTGTTTTCAGGTTCAAGCCCTTTCGTAGGTAGATATTTTTGTATTGAGGTAAATCCTAGTTTATCTGGTGAACTCGGTTTTGCAGGGGGATAAACGATAATATTATTTATAACTTCCCCATTGGATATTACCATATTTATTTACCGACACCCAATGTAAGCATCTGGGGATGCAATCCATGGTCTTCCTAAAATCAAAGGATTCCCACAGGCTATGGATTAAGTGTGTAATACCAAAATATTGACAGGGTACTGCCATGAGGCTACTGAAATGGTTATCTTCCAACTTCCCTAATGGTATTATAGTAGACCGATCTGTCAACTCTAGGACAGTGGGAGTTGGTTTAAGGTTTTGCAGCGCCAAGGTAATTGATGTCCCCAAGTCTAAAAACACATTTGGGATATCAACCCCATTAATCTGTATTGTAAGAATCAGGTTCCCTGGATCCACGCACTTAACAGGTGTAGGCTTCCCCAACATTATGTCTGATAATTTTCCCATAACGTGAATAATGAGTGTATCCTTGGGTTTTCTTCCAAGTTTCGTAGAGAAATAGTATTTTATCGTTTTGTCATAAATCGAAACATCCCTCGTAACCTAAAGCAATGAGATTCTCACAAATAAATTTTGCAATTCCCCTAAAAAGTCAAATTCAGGACGATGACTTTGTTTTCTCAAGGATAAGGTGGACCAGTCTAACATCCTCTAGGAACAATTGATTGAGTAGGGGATTTTGTTCCATAGGAGTTTGTGTTGACTCATCCCCAGTTGTTCTAGCAGAATTCCTAGGTTCTTGTTCTGGGACTTCATCATCAATATGTTCAACAATTATTGGTGAAGTTTGAGTGTTTGCCACCTGACTGGATTGGATATTT
>APFE030362653.1:32480-46430 GCA_000404065.3 Pinus taeda | reverse complement strand
TTTAGTCCTTGGTATTTGGACCTATGGTTTTGGACCATGGTATCTCGTCCGAAGTGTTGAACCCAGGTCTTGCGTCCCAAGTATTGGTTCTAAGTGGTTTTGGACCATGGTGTTGAGTAAGGCCTAAGACTATAAAATGGGAAGGAGATCATTAGGCAAGGGCACTCAAGGATTGAATATATAATAAAGAGCAAGATCTAGAATACTGGTCATTGGGTTATGGTGCATAGCGGGATCTGAACCAAGGAGGAACTTGAGCGCTAGAAGAAGGATAAGTTCTATTGATGGGTCAAGGTCTTAAGGCTTGAATAGAAGTATATTTGTGTGATTTTGATCTGTTATATTTGATGCATGACTTGATCTATAAATCTGATAATCTGGGTATAACCGATGTCTGAAAAATTGAAAAGGGTAATTACCTCTTATAGATCTGTACGCAGGTTCGACATAGCAAAGGTGCGTATACACGCTGGTTAGGTAATTCAAAATAGCGTATATGCTAGTTTTCCTTAATAGAGAAGCGTATGCACGCAGGTTCTTCATCTTGAAGTAGCATACGTCTCTTAAAATATGTTTTAGCTACTTCTGTTTATTGCTGCAATATTCTGGGTTGAAGATTGTGTCTGGTTACTATTACTGTGTTCTGGTTACAGCATTCAAAGAAGTGATTGATTGATTTAGTTTTGGTTGGTACAAAGGGGATTGGTTGATGCAGATTCATTTGATGTTTGATTGATGTTATTTATGGATCCATTCTGAAAATGTATGAAACGTGGTCCCTGGAAGAAAAGAGAAGGTTGTAGCCTTTTGTAGGTCAGCACCTACGTACTAGTACATCAGCTAGTACAAGAGCTAACGGGGTTGTAGCTCCCTTCCAGGAGAAGCTAGAGAATGAGAGAAGGTTGTAGCCTTCTGCAGGTAGAAGCCTACGTACTGGTATAAGACTGCACCAGTACATAAATATTGTAAAAAAGAAGTTTCTTATTTTAAAAAGAAGATAGAGATTGGGAATTGTAAAGCAGGTGTTTCACCACGCATTGGGTTTCCACCTCTATATTCTTGTGTTTCATTGAGTTGATTGATCTTATTTTGTTTTATTGCACTTTTTACTATTATTATGGTTATGAAGCTTCTGCATGCAGCTTGATTTTACACACCATCATTTTAATGGATTAAAAACTAAATCATAAAGTTTCTGGATATACGGCATTGCTTTAGAATAGTGGGCGGTGTATACGGCGGGTTTCCATTAACTGAAGTAGAGCATATATATATATATATATATTTATATTTATATATATTATATATATATATTATATATATATATATATAATAATATATTATATATATCTGAGTATGAAAATGAAAAAGTGTTTGATTTGATAATACTAATTCACCCCCCCTCTCAGTGTTAATTCCAACAGCGTAACCTGTAGAAAATTTCAGGGTGCGAAATATGTCAAAGATACCATAGAAAATAATACAATGCAATGACAAAAATGGAACTATTCTAATTCAATTAATATCTGCAACAATATTGTTCACTTGCCTCTTCGAGGGGGCAACCTCCAATAGAGTAGAGCTCAATTACAACAACACAATACAAGACTTCCCTTATTATCTTCGACAATATATAGTTTTATGAGACCCAAAACCCTAACTACTTGCGGTCCCTTTCATAATGCTTGTTAACCAATTTATTTATAATTAGCTATGGCCCTTTATAACTAATTGTGGTCCATTTTTTATAATGTGGGTCAAAAACTTATAATGCCCATGGGATTTATTTAATAAAATAACTAATCATGACTCTTACAGGGCCTCTTGGGCTTTTTACATTAATAAATGGGTTAGGTTCAGACCCTAACAATAACCAACACAAATAAGATGGAAACACCACCAAACATAAAAATATGCTAATCACATCATGTATACCATCATGTGATATCTTCATCGGGAAAGTGTTTGAAGTCCACTAATCTAGCTACATTCGACATGTCCATAACATTCTTAAACTCAGGGGCACAACTACCACTTATCTAATCATCCTTTGACAAATGGTCTCATGTAAAAAACAACACATTGTTTTCAAAATTGTACTGCTAGTGCATATGTGCATCACCATCCCCTAGGGAATATTCTTAGCATGTTACATACACATCCAACAAGGGTCATCATTTCCACCTTTGGATACCCAATCAATCCTCTCCATCATCATCTATTGGGGGGTAAGTATCTCATGCTTGGGGGCATCATGTCCCCTTTGGAAAATTGTTTATTTGATCATTATCTACTCTCAGCCTAGGCCCCAAAAGTCTAGGTAATGTTGATTACCCTCTCATTCATTGGGTAATATCTCCCACCAACCTCTTAGATGAGCAATCCAGACCTTGCATATAGTTGATGATAAATACCATAAATTGAAATATTCTACTATGTGAAATTGCACACTTACCATCTAGTCATCTTGCTTGACTTGTTTAACAAGGATGGCTCTATACCTCTTCTAGTAGTTCATCCCCTCATCCTTTCCTGATTTGATCCTTCATTAGGAAAATTATTTTGAATAAGAGTTAAGGAACTTTTCTAAACAATTGTTAGATAAATAAGGCCACCTACCTGTAATTTATAGATCCAAATTCCATCTTTTGGGTTTTCTGTAATGAGCTCACCAAGATTTAGGGCCTCCTCCTCCCATCTAAACTCTCCACAAACCAATGTACAAAAGACTTGGAATTGGAGGGAAAAGGCCTTTTATAGGAAAATACACCATTTTTCACTTGGCCATTATGAGCTCATACTAACTCTATTTGAAGAACTATAAGTACCATTGGAAAGCTCTTTCTGAGCCATCAAATGGGTATTCCTTAGTTTTTTTTTATTTGATACTTTATTGAGAAGCCATTTTTTCCATAAGGTGTTAAGTCCCCTTGTTTTCAAATTGAATTTCTTCATATTTGTCTCTCTTAGTATGGCACCACGTATTTGTACTTTTTGAATCATGTAGAGTCTCATCATGAGTAATCACTCTTTACTCATGTTTATATGTTATCCTTTGGACTCATTCCTTGTGCAATTTCACATATAAGTAGCTTCCCTCCTTTCATTGCATTTTCCTACCATTCAAAAAATATCGCCTTAGGAACCCCCAAATTTTTATAGGTGGATCAACCCATCCATCTTTTGTATTTTCCATCTATGAAGTTTTAGATCCTTCCTCACATGGTAACTCTAGCACCATGACCCTTGCATTTTGGTGCCCATGTTGTTCAATCTCGTTTGGATTGGGAGTCCAGTTTGTCTTCATGCCAGAGACAACACCATTTGCATTTCTCATTTTCATGATGACAACCCATGTCCCCCCGAAATGCTCCCCGTAATAACCTCTTGGTTTACTTCAAGAGGGACTTGTACCACTTGTACTTAGTTTGGTTAATGAGATCATCATTGAGTCACCCTTGTTTAGATTATCATAGATGAGTCACAATTATGTCCCATGGGTTCTATTCAGAACCAAATTTGGTCCTGTTATAGTATTTCAACACCTATGTGTGTCATACCCATCCTGTATTGCTAAGATTTGATCTCCATATGTCCCATTAGTTTATTAATATGTCTTTGAAAAGACTTTGTTTGAGTAATTGACCTTTCCCTATGGATTTTTTCAGTCATTGCCAAGTCAAGCTTGCATGATGTGCTCTTGAAAGGGAATTTGTAAGCCCACCCATTAGATCACTATATTCCTCACATTGATTTTAGTCTCTATTAGTCAAATTATACTATGTAACTCATGCCTTTGTTGAGGACTCCTTATTGCCTCAACTATGACGGGCGTTCCTCTATTGACTTTAAACCATGTATTCCAGGGGAGTGTCCTAGAGTATGGTGTACCTTGGATCCAATATCTTTATTGACGTGTGTCTTCAATCAAGCAGAGGGGCACCTCAATGCCCTTTTACTTGGTTGTTTCTCACGTGCTCAATTTCATCTCATTATTGTATGAGCAATAATTGTAAACTTGATGGTACAACACTAGTATATTTTATTGAAATCCACCAAGAATGTGTGAGATGTTTCCACACCTTAGGAGGGGGTTTTCCTTTAGGTAGTCCCCCACATGCCTGACCATCAGTAGTTCATGATCCAACCTCAGATGTAGTGCAATATATTTGAATGGCTTGGTTTTAGATGTTCTCGTAGTCCATAGTGCAAGCCTCACTTTATTTAACCTCTATTTAGTTGTCTTATTCATATATTCCAATCTCCTTCCATTTTAGCAAGGCTTCTCTCTCTCTCTCTCTCTCTCTCTCTCTCTCTCTCCCTTTCTCTCTCTCTCTCTCTCTCCCCCTTCTCTCGCTCCTCTCTCCTCTCTCCCCGTCTCCCTCTCTCTCTCTCTCTCCCCCTCTCTCCCCCCCCCTCTCTCCTCTCTCTCTCTCTCGTCTCTCTCTCTCTCTTTGCTCTCTCCTCTTCTTCTCTCTCTCTCTCTCTCCCTCTTTCTCGCTCTCTCTCTCCTTCTCTCTCTCCCTCCCTCTCTTGCTCCCTCTTCTTTTCTTCTCTCTCTCTTCTCTCTCTCTCTCTCTCTCTTCTCTCTCTCTCTCTCTCTCTCCCTCCCTCTCTCTCTTCTCTCTTCTCCGATCTCTTCTCGCCCTCTCTCTCTTTCTCTTCTCTCTCTCTCTCTCCTCTCTCTTCTCTCTTTTTTTTTTTCTTTTCTTTCTTCGCTTTTTTTTTTTTTCTTTTTTTCTCGCTCTCCCTCTCTCTTTCTCTCTCTCTTCCTCTCTCTCTCTCTCTTCCTCTCTCTTTCTCTCTCTTCTCTCTTCTCTCTCTCTCTCTCTCTCTCTCTCTCCTCTTCTTCTCTCTCTCTCTCTCTCTCTCTCTCTCTCTCTCTATGACCACCTCTTGAGTTTAGTGAAAGAAAAATACAATGTATTTTGGTCATATGATGTGATCCTAACACTTATCACAATCTGTTATCACTCAAAAACTGATCAACTAGTCAAATTCATTAGGTGGATCGAAATATGCCACATTAGTATGAGTTTTACACATTAAAATCCACTTTCTCCTAAGGAAATAACTTAAGTAACCACTTTTCCTAAGTTCTTTATGCTAATTAATCCACCTACATAATAATAACCTATAAATTCATTACTTTTATGTTATTATCACAATTTTACCCATTTATGTGAAAATAATCTAAAATATTTTCACTCGCATTTTATGTTTCCATATGAATAATTCAATAAATCATTTATTTATTCGTTATTCCTTAATATTTTAAACACCCTCATAGAGATAATTTATTAAATCATTATTTATAAATGATTTCTAATTTGTTTTACCATTTCACCTTGAAGTAATTTAATAAACCTATTGTTTTATTAATTATTTCTAACTATTCTACCCGTTTTTTTATTAATTAACTCAAAAAATCATTTTTTTTTAAGTTAGTTACCTAAACGAAGGTTATTGAACATTATATTTGACCTTTTTCCTATTAAAAATAATAATAAAATACCATATTGGTTAGATCTTGATTTGGTCCAAAACATATTTTATTATATTTGACCTCATCAAATCTAGCTATCATTTTATTATAAATAGAAAGATTTTCCTCCTCATTTTACATGATCCATTTTCATTGTCCAACTTATGGTCCCATAACTTTCTAGATTTTTCCATAGGAGCTCTCCACTTTATTTTTATTTTTCTTTGGATCATTATGTACTGTGGAGGGAGGGAACCACACAATTTGCAACACAGATTACACATGAACCCTTTCAAGGAGGAGGTCCTTTTCAGCCACTCTCAAAGTGGAACTAATTTCTAGGTGAGCATTTAATACAAGTCTTCTTTGGGTTAATGGAATTTCCATATGTTGTGTAGTGATATATATCTATTTCTTTTTTTAGTGGTTTATGTTCCAATTTATTCTACAAATATTATGAACAACTATATTAGTATGTGCCACTCCCAGGTTTTATATTAAATCCTCATTTTTCTCTTGTTGGACTACTAGCTACCCATGGAGAAAGTATGTTTTCTAACCCTTGTGTAGGAATACATCGAACACTTTAACTGCTTTTGATTTGGGGAAGAGAGCTCTTGCTCGAATATTACTCTTTTTCTTACTAGTTAGATTTGTCAACATAGAAAACTTGGGAATTTATAATTCAATATCTTTTACTAAAGAGGATTTTTAAAGAAATTTTCCATTATAAATTTTATGCTATATAATTAACTTCTTTATCTAGTTATAAGGGAGGGTCACTCTTTGCCAATGTTGATCACTTTTCCTAACAAGGAAAAATGACCAACGTTGAGAGAATATCTTGTGGGGGACACGAAATATTCTCCTCATTTTTATATAGGGGGTACTCATCTTTGATTGATGGGTGATTCTTCTTCTATCCTCAAATAAATGTAGTGGTTGAGTTTTATAGAGATAACCCCAACAAATATTCCAATAAATCTCCCCTATAACATATTTACTTGTAAAGCACATCGTCTCATTCATGGAAAGAAAAGGGAATAAATGCTTACAGAAAAGGGAATAAATGTGATTATAAAAGATTTTATCTACAAGGTTTGCATGTGACAACTAAAAAGACTATTATGATGGAAATGATATTAAAAATGATGTTCAAATCATAATATTTACATTATAATACTTTTAAATACTAAATTTAAGGTTGTGATAAGAATGGATTCCAAAATAAGAGTGAGTAAAACACACCATGTCATTTGGCAAGATGAAAAGAAACAAACTATATGTGTAGATGATTTAACATTATATTTCCATTAAGCTCATAAGGATGAAATAAGTTACACACTTGCAATATCAAACTCAAAAACTAAAATTCAAAATGTCATCATAGTTATGAAGTCTTGAGAATTCTCTATGGAACTTAAAATTCAAATATTTAAAAAGAGTACAATGTTCAAAAAATTAAAATGCATTTGTCCAAAATGGACTAAGTTGGGCTCCCATCAACCATGTATATGAAAATATCTATAAGATAAATAGGAAAACAAATATAAATCAACTCTTTCCATGCAAAATGACTTTTAAATGAAAGGCTGGATGATTTCTAAATGAGAAGAATATAACGAAAAACTCAACTAGGGGGTTACTTTACTTACTATGTGGGAAGGGGGTTCTCTCTCTATTTCAGAATGTTATTTACATCCTTTTTATAATCCTAATTTATTTTGAGGTTTATTTTCCCTTTATGCTACCAAATTAATTCGCTTGGGTAAATATAAACTTTAATATTCATTCCCCAAAGAAGGGGCCACTTTAAAAATTTGAAAATTCCATTAGATAAGGGATATTTTTTTTTTGAAGTAATTTGTTCCCAAGTCAAAAATGACTATGATTGTAATTAAATTTCTTAGGTTTTTCCATGGAAACCATATTCAAGTTTTTATTCATTCCTATAAATTTCTAATGAACTCCCATTTTCCCAATTTGGACATTTGGAACTCAAGTTATGGCTTCTAGAATTTAGTAACTCGACAATTTTTTATATGCTCCACATAGATCTTGGACTTTGATTTATAAATCTACCCTACTTTCCCCCATGCATTGTGGGAGGGAATTTGTAACAAATTATAAGGAAATAGGTTTCCTATATTACTTGTATATGAAGTCGAAAGAGTCATGGATGCTCAAGTAGATTGTGTGTATTGTGAACTTTTGGTCATAACCTCATTGCCCAATCAACATGCCAAGTCACTATCCAATCACCTATAAATAATTCCATATGTCATTGGGAGATGTGCCAAAAAAAACTGGAGGAAAAACTTAAGATAAGAGAATGCTTGAAAATAATCTAAGTCTGGAGAATACCGTAGAGAAGTAGAGCAGAGTGAGAAAGAGTATTTTTACTGGGAAAATAAATAATGAAAATAATAACGATAAATGTAAAATGTATGAAAAATGGAAAAAATAGAGGATAAAATGGATAATTGAGGAAGACCCAATGAAGAGTATGTGGCTGAGTTAACTCCATGGGTTCTTGGACCAAATCGACAACATTTCGAGCATATAACATTTTTTTTGTTCCATTAAGTGTTGGATAAAGCTGACACATAAGGCTATCTAATGAGAGGATGATTACACCAAATTTTCCTTCTTTTTTTATTTTCCTTTTAAAATGAGAAACCATCCCCATTGGCCTTGACATGTAAGGAAGCACTACAACACTGAAATTGACTTTGAATTATGAAGGACTTGTTAGGTATTCATGATCAATAAGTGAAAGTAATTTTTCTCTTTCAATATTTCAAAATTTAGTCTACACCTAACTTCAAGTATGAATTGAAATCTCTCTAGTTGATATGTGACATGAAAATACATCAACATCCAACTCTTCAAGGTCTATCTTCTAATCCTAAGTTATAAATTTACATATTAGAAAAAATGCCTTAATGTTAATTCCACCTTACAACACAAGGAACATGTTTACTGTCCCTAAATACCTCATTTATTTTGGTAATCTATTTTTAGCAATTTACCGTGAGCCATGATCTAATAAAATATTTTCACTTTTTCTAATGCATCCCCACCCCATATTTTATTCCATAACATAGATGGTGGGGGTGAGGATGTTCCTTTAATTTTAAAGGATATCCTTTTTATGCTAAATATTTGTTTTCTTGAGTGCCCCAACCCCTAGTATTTTAAGAGAATTTTTTCATATGGGCCGGTCCATGAAGAAGAGAAAATAAATAGGAAAATTGATCTTTTAATGGATTCATAAGGTTTATATCTTTTTATTTGTTTCATTATCCTTCTTTCAACTCCTCCCAATTTGAAATCTCACATAGAGTAGGCATTTCTTAATCCTTCAACCTAGCATTTTCTTATTTCAATAAGTTATAGATGATGTCTTAACAAATGATTCCCCTCTATTACATCCTTCCAAACCTTAATCTATTTTCCTTTACTAGGAACCTATGCTAAATGAGCTTGGATGATAGAACTACAACTTTGCATACTTTCCATAAGGGTGAACCTCTCCTCCATGATTGGATGGTTTAGAATTTGTTTTCTATTGGATTAAAGATATATTTTAAATTACATTCTTTCACCATTCCTTTTTGCTAATTACTAGTCTTAATAAAAAAGTTGGTGCTAACACTAAATCCAAAAGCACTAGATCTTTGATATATAATCCTCGATTGTCCTTCCAAGATCTTACTATACTCCAATTATGTAGGTGAAATTTATTAGTGTTTGTTTCCTCTCTTTTCCAAGGGAATTTTAGAAATGCCACCATAACTATTGGATTTAAACATTGGCAAGGCCATTGTTGCATTTTTCTTTTTATTTTATGAATGATGTGTTGTCAATCCAAAATTAATGGAAGTTGAAGAAAATTTCCATTCTCAATACATAAATGAAGTCCAATTTAGAACACAATGGAATTATACTATTCTACATATAGACAACATTTGTTGACATGATGAACTCCATCTATGGATAATAATTTTCCCTTGTTAAGTTGACCACCTAAAACATTCATAAATTGATCTAGCACCACCTTAAATGTCCCCATGATACTAGTCGATGCCTCTCCCTTGAGAAGAGTATCATTAGTGAAATACAAGTGATTTATTTCTTTAGTTCCCACAACTATGAAAAGTCCTTAAATATTTATAGCTATTCTCTCTTGATAGAGAATTATGATCAAAGAACCTACCATGACGATATAAAGAAGAGGTGATAATGAGTAGCCTTGTATCAAACCTCCTTTTCTCAATAAGGAAGTAGATTTGTTGTTCACCGAAGGAGTGATATAGGGACATGCAACACAAGCCATCATCCAATAAATAAAAGCATCCACAAAACTAAACATGTGTAATACATCAAATAAAAATGAGTGGCATACTTTGTCGAATGCATTTTCCATTTCCATTTTGATGATCATCCATTTTCCTTTATTTTTGTTGCTGGAGTGAATTACCTCTCACATTAGTAGAATGTTATCAACGATTTTTATTTTCTAGGTAAAACCTCCTTGATTATCTAAAAATAGATTAGGGAGAAATTTTCAGCTGATTCACTAGGATTTTTAATAAAATCATGTAAGTGGTTATAAAGATAAAAATGGGGTGAAATTTTAAAAATGAGGAAGGTCAGTTATTTTTTGGGATTAATATGAGAATGAAAGAGTTTGTGCTTCCTCTTAATGTGTGATTCCTTCTAGACTAGTTGAGCACACATATCAAGTCTTGTTTAATGATATTCTAGTAGGTGTCAAAGAGGATTGAAAACCCATCCAAACCTAGACCTTTGTCTAACTGTAACCCCTAGATCACATTAATCACTTCTTCTTCATCAATTTCATTTGTCAGCTCTATATTCTAATCTATCGTCACTAGATTTAGGATCCCTTGAAGAATTTCATTAGTAGATTCAAGATCAACATTATTTTCCTATGAATATAGTTCCTTAAAGTGGATGTGGATTTCCTCCTTAATGGCCTCAAATTCATTGAGCCTTTATCCATTCTCTAGATATATCTCTTTCAATTTTTTTTTTTGTTGCAATATTTCTTTTTCCTATATGCAAGAGAATGTTGTATTCTTGTCATTAGTTTCTAGCCATAAAATTCTTGATTTTAATCTCTATAACTCTTTTATTTTCTTAGTGTATCCTTCTACATAATTCCCTCTCCTCCATTAACCGTTCTAGGTCACCTCCTCTACTCCAAGGCAAGCTTGCAAACTACTTAGTTGGTTTTGGATATCAAATCTTTCTAGCAACAATTGCTAGTACTATCTTTTTTCCACTTCTTTTAAGTCATGCTTAACTACTCAAAGATTTCATTCCTCCATATAGAATGGGGAGAATTGAATTAGTTTGCTAAAAAATTATCTTATTATATCAATTTCTCTTAGGTCATGTAACTAAAACGAATTCAATATGAAGATGATGGGACCAAGATCTTGGATATATTGAAAGATAAGTGAAGTACCTTTGTGATACAATATTCTAGATGGGATAATATGTGAAGATATTATTATCTGGTTTTCAAGTAGGAATTCCTTTTGTAGAAGAAATTATTTCAACCTAGCTACTATATATATTGACCCCAAATTTATGTTCAACCAAGTGTATTTTATTTTCTTTTGAATAAATTCCATGAGATCACAATTCAAGAATAAATATTTGAACTTTTTTCCTATTAGTTTGATATTCAAGACTTATTAGAATCCATTTTTAAGTGATTTGTGAATTATTTATACCAAAAGTTGTTATATCTAAAAGTGTGCATGTACCCCTTGAAACTCCTCTTGCACTTGCTATAATTCCTTAAATTTTCCTCCATTAGTTTTACCTATTTCTAGAATCTCGTTATCTTCTAGCTTGGTCTCGTGGATGAGAATAATAATTTTATGTTAAAATCTATCAAGGCTCTCATTGCTTCTACTTTGTGCCTACTACACATTCCCCTATTGCTCTAGTATACTATTTTATTTATTTCAACATTGAAGGTTTCAAACTACTGCTTCTAGATCCTTTAGATGACATTTACTTTCTAGGGATTTTTACTAATATTATTTTAACCTCAATTTTAAATCAACTCTCAATATAAGTTTAAAACCCTAAATATTGTTATTTTGATGATATTGCTTCTTTTTGACTTTAAGTATTTTTCTTCTTAGTTTCTTTAAAATAATTTCTTCTTTAGGTTCTTCATCCATTACAACTCCTAGGATTTTCTCCCTTCAAGTACACCAATAGGATGTGTGGAGAGTTTCACTGATGTTAGTTATTAATATTAATTTATTTATGGGGTTACCATTTCCTTTGCAGTGCCATGTGGATCTTTTTTAGGGTTAGAGTAAATTGATGGAACAAAGTTTTGGAGCATAAGGAGAAGGTTGAATGATGGCTAGAAAGGAGGAACAAATGACTGTTGAAGAGTCATAAGAACATAAATGCATAGATCTCGATTCACCTAAGACACAATAATAAATTCCTTTTTCCTTTTTGGACCTTAGAGGAGGAGGAAAATGTTACATACTACTTAATATTTTCTTAATCTATTGCCATCAATATTCTTTTTTCTAGTGGATCCTAAACTAGTGTTGTGAGATTGTAATATTTGGTGAAATGGTTCAACTCATGATAAGTTTTATATTTAAACAAAGGTAGCTCATAATCCAATTTATACATGTGAAACTAGTTTTCTAGGGATACGGTAATTACCCTACGTGATTCCTTTTCGAAATCTACTTCCATATAGATTCTAGTATATGTGAACATATCCGCCTTCGATTTAGATTTATTGATGCATTTACTTAGGGTATTTCCAATAACTACCATGCAATCATCACTCCAATAGTGAAGAAGTGGATGATGCAATAAAAACATAAATTGGAGGCACTAATGGCACAATTAATTTAGGATTAAAGTCTGGCATCCAATAATCTATGTACAATCCTCTTGGGCCCATGAAATATGGCCCATTCTAGAAAATAAGTTATCTATATTATTTATTTTTAAATATAGAGGAATATTACACTCATGACCACAAAAATAATATGAGTAAGTGACCTCGAATCATGGATATCCAATTTTTTTGCATCCTCAAGTCCATTGGTTTTAGAGAAGGTTATAACCATATGAACTATTCGATGATACCATACTATATAAGAGCTAAGGATTTGGAGTGAGGAGTCAAGAGTGGAAACTTAATTATAAGAATCTAAGGCTATCATCTTGACAAATTTGGATGGAACAAGCTTAGTTGATGACTTGCCAAGCGAAGCTACCAAATTTTGAAATGAAATAGTTTCAAAGGAAAGAGGGGAGATTTCCCCTTCTTAAATCCATACTTAGAAGGGACATACCAACCATAGTTAATGACATCACCAATAAGAAAAGATGAAGGTTTCATACGAGTGTGCCCATAATTGAAAAAACATTATAATACATGGTGAAAATTAATGGTAATAATATTATCTTTATTTAAGAATATAATTTATATGGGAAAAATCATTTATCAAAAAACAAAAACACCTTAGTACTATTAATAATAAAACACTTAGACATACCAATCACGTTTTAAAATATATTAAAACATACTATAATAAAACTTTAATACTTAAACATTATTACAATCCTAAAACTATATATAAAACAAATTTATAAGCATAAAATTTAATATCTAATAACTCTCATATACATTAAGGAGTTTAGACTTCTGTGATCCATAATCTTGTTAAGAGAATAATTTCGGCAAAATCACATAAAAAACCATTTGTCGACGTGTTTTGAACCAACCAGTGTGGTTCATCGTCAGGACAAGTTGAAGATCCAATCTGAGTGATGCAATAAATAGGGACAGCAGGCTATTCCAACAGCTATTTTCACAAGTAACGGTTAATGGACCTCTAACAACTATATTATCATTATTCATATATTTATTAAAAATGATTAAAAAATCAGAAATTATTTCTTAAATAAAGAACCTAAACTAATTACCATTTTGTTAATTATTAATAATAATATCAAAATATGCCCTTATATAGGGATAAAATGGTGAAAAATACAATTATCTCCCATTAACTTATTATTATCATACCCTTACACCTAAATATTATCTAAAAAGTCTAATACATATAATTAAATGGAAAAAAATCCTCTTATCTACCCTTTTAACCAATTTAAAGGAAAAATTCCTCTATCTACTCGTTTAACTAAATTATTATCCATACTATAAATAATATAAACTTGATATTATTTATTTCTACTATTAATGAGAGTAAAAAGTCTAATTTTACCTTAATATAGATATAATTAAACGGAAAATATTCCTCTAACGACCCATTTAACCAAATTTTTAATTTATACTATTATAAATAATATAAATATAATATTATTTATTTGTACTGTTAATATGAATATTATTATTAATGTATTTGTTTACCATTACC
>APFE030362649.1:36961-71823 GCA_000404065.3 Pinus taeda | reverse complement strand
ATCAGTATTATCAAGTCAATTATTCCTTTTCAAAAATGAATGATATACGCTACTTCTACTAATTAAACCCACGTATATACGCAACTATTCAGAAGGAAATCCACGTATACAAAGAAAACTTTTAAGTTACTTTATCTTTCTACTGATAATTGTTAATCTGTGTTTCAGAATCAAATAACCAGTAACCAGAAATAGTAAAACAGAGCAGAAAGACAATCACACACAAGAACACAAGATATAAGGTGGAAACCCAATGTGGGTGAAAACCACCTGCTGCAATTCGTCTCTATCTTCTTTTACAATGTATTGGTGCAGTCTTTTACCAGTACGCAGGCTGCAACCTGTAGAGAGATACAACCCTCTCTCGTTCTCCAGCTTCTCCTAGAAGGGAGCTACAACCCCCTTTAGCTATTGTACTAGCCAAGATACTAGTATGTAGGTGCTAGCCTACAGAAGGCTACAACCTTCTCTTTCTTCTAGGGACCACGTTTCATAAATTTTCAGATCCATGAACATCAATCAATCATCAACCATTCTCCTTTTTACCAATTAGATCTGAATCAAGTAGATACTTCTCTGACAGCTGTACCCAAAACACAGTACCAGAAACCACACACCAAAATCTGAATCCAGAACACAACAACAATAAACAGAAGCAGCTAGATCACAACTCAAAACATATACGCTATTTCAATAACCTGCAGCATGCGTGCATACGCTTCTGTGTTTGGAAAAACCTGCATATACGTTGTTTTCATTCGCTGAACTAGCGTGTATACGCACCTTCGCTTCACTGAACCTGCATATAGATCTATAAAGGATAATTCGCACTTTCAGATATTCAAACACTAATTAACCCAGATTATCAGTGTTATAGATCAAGCAAGCGCCACATATAACAGAACAAAATCATACAAAGATACTATCATTCAAGCTTAAATATTATGACCCATCCATAGAACTTATCCTTCTCTTTGCACTAAGGTTCCTCCTTTATTCAGATCCAGATCTGTACCATAACCCAATTACCAGTATTCCAGATCTACCACTTTATCAGATATTCAATAATAATTCAGATGAACATTTGCCATATGATCTCCTTCCTCTTTTATAGTCTTAGGCCTTCCACAATACCACGGTCCAAAACCATAATAAACCAATACCATGGACCCAATACTAGGGATCAACACATCTGACGAGATGCCATGGTCCAAAACCATAGGTTCAAATCCCAAGGACTAACTACCACGGTCCAAAAGCAAGTTCTCCAACATATACACGCCTTTGTTACGTCTAACCCACGTGTATACACGCCTTAGTCTAGATGAACCTGCATATATGCCTTTTCCTTCATTCTAAAAGCATGAACTGAGATCTGTTACCAAAGAGAGTTGCCATCAAGGACAATACCTGTGCCATGGCTCCAAACCTGTGCCATAATGCCAACCTGTGCCACAATGCCAAAATTTATTACATGATACCTCTTGAGCTTTGGCTTTTATCCCTCTAATGGATTCAATGATCCCTTATGATCCTTTGAATCGTTCTTCTCCTCCACGTAGTTCTTCAAAAATCTGCCTTCTGCTTTCCACTGCTCAACTTCCTCTGAGCTGAACTCCTTTGCGAATTCTTGCTTCACAACTTCTTTCCAGAGCTTACTCTATTTCTTCAATTGGATTTAAAGATACCTTCATGATTCCTCTGAATCATTCTTCTCCTCTACGCATCCTTCAGAATTCTGCCTGCAACGCTGTTACAGAACCTACGAATTCACAAGTAATTCATTCATGAAATACTCGTTTCACACACACTGACATAGTCAAGAATAAATCTATGTATATATATGTATAAAAAAATGATTACATTCGAGACTTCTCTGCCTCGCACAGGCCTAGTTTTCAATACCAATGGCTTCTCTTTGAGCTCTGCCCGTAGGCTTACATTTATCCTAGAAATTTTTGTTGAACTAATTCTGGTTCCCCTCCTAAATCTACTTAATTACAATGATTTTCTCTTGGGATGAATGCTCCTGCATCAGACTCCCAAAGTAGAAATTATTCATGATCTCTTGATCATGTGTATTTTGATATTTTTCTTCTTGGATCCCATACTTTGTTTTGTAATTTCCCAAATGCCTTGTACCTTTGTTGGTGTTGTACTTCAATTGTCTTTTGCTCCATCTTCTTCTCCTTGTCAATCAGGTTCAAACTCTGATTGATCATGCTTCCTACTGCTACCATTTTCCTCCATTTGGACTGTTTCATCACCAGTTGCCATATCTCTTCAATCTCTATCTCCGGTACATCCTTGGATTGGTCCATGTTCTACTTCTTAATTCTCCCTCTTCCTCTTTGCTTTAGGTTGTTACTAATGTCAACCAACTCTTCATACTACTGTTGGTTACTTTTACTTTGTAGTTGTTGGTTTACCTTTTATTCTTCTTTTGCTCTTGCTTTTATGCTTACTTCCTCCCTATCATCCTTACCCTCTTTCATGATTATTTATGTCCATATTGAATCATGATTTTCTAGAATTCTTTCTACCAATTGATCCCTGTTCCACAGATTAAATTCTTCCATAGAATCTTCTTCTTTCATCTTTATTTGGCTGCTCATCTGTGCCAAATTTCCTTCAACATCTGCAACAAAACCTGCACTCACAAAACACTTGTTAAAATAAAAAACATAAGGCTTCTATGCCTTATCTTCCTTTGTCAACAATTCAGTTTGTTTCTTTATTTCTCCCTTTGCTAAGTCTTTTGCATAGACTTCTTCTTCTTCCTTAACATTTTTCAGTAGATGTCCTTCTTTTCTCCTTATTGTCTCAACAGCTTCCATGGCTACTTCCTTTACTATGTTTTTAGCTAACATAGTTTCTTCTTCAAGTTTTCCTTCAGCCTCTTCCTGTCTATCTTCTCCAAGAGCTATCCTTGTCTCACCATCTGTATTAATATTCTCCTTCATTTGTTCTGCATCCACAGACAAACTATCAATCTTAAAAACATAAGACTCTATGGTCCTACTTGATGGTTTAGCCATCATATCTCCTTGTTGTTCCAAGTCCTCCTTTTGACTCAGAAATTCTTTGATGGTCTCCTCTTCAATCTCCTCAAGCCCTTCACTTGGTTGCTTGATATCCTTCCCCAACTGTATATGAGACCTATCTATCTCATCTTCTTCCAGAACAGAATTTAGATTCTTCTTGTCTTTTTCCTCCTTTATGACAATATCAACAAATTGTCCTTATTTACATGTTTCACTTGCAACTATACACAAATTTTCAAATTTAAAACCATGTGACGCTTTGGCCTCGCTTGAAGTTTCAGTTTTCAAGTCTTCATCTTCACTTTATCCCAGAATTTCTCCCTGTTCTGGTTCACAAATGGACTCTTCCATTTCCAACTCAGCTTCTTTGAGTTTTTCCATCAGCCACCTTACTTGCTTTTGATGTAGCCTTCTCTGCATCTCATGCCACCTCACTGGCTCCTTCCTCAAGACCCAACCTAGTCTCTGGCTTTCCTCTAGTATCCTCCTTAATGCATCGAGTTGTTCTTTTAACTCGGCAATCTCTTTGTCAATTTCCTATTGACTCATCCTCATGCCATTTGCCTAGGCATCCTCTTTCTTCATCTTTCTTCTATTGTAGTCTTCCTTAGAACCTCTACTATGACTATCAGTAGCCATCTTCTTCTTTTCTCTCTTCATGAGCTCATCACTCACTTACTATTATCTGCATTAAAGCCTCTACAACAACAAGTTCTCCTTGTTGCAACTTACCTCACCAAGCTTTCCTCTATACTTGGTCTTTTGTCAAGCCCTTGGTTCTCTATCTCTGGAACCTCCTTTGACCACTTCTCTCTACTCCTAGGCTTTAACACATTTTCACTTCTCAAGAACACAACTATCTTCTTGTATTTCAATCAGCATGAAATACTTGGTTTTGACCACTTCTTCCTTCACTTAGAAAGTCTTACCAGCGTCCTTCATTCCTTTAGCAATTCTACCCACATCCTCTGTGGAATTACCTTTGTGAGCTACAATAATACTTCTGCAGTAACATGTCTCCTTCTTGCTACATATGCCTCACTAAGCTTCTCTCCTTTGAGCTCAGTCATTTAGCATCTCTCTGGTTGTTTCCTCTGGAACCCATTGAGCACTCCTTGATCTAGATTGCTGCAACCTTCACACCTTCTTATGTTGTCACCTGCATATCAATGTATGAACATACATTTTCAAATCAAAACAGTACATATCACCTCACCTTCAAGATCTCAGCATGATCTTGTTCCACCATTCCACCTATACCTTGAATGGGTTGTCCTCTGTTTCTTGCATCTGCAAGTTCTGCTATACATCACCTTTGTGTCCCTTCTTCCTATTAGATTAAAATATGATCCCTCCTTGCTTGCATAAACATATTAACACATACTCTATTCTCAATTATTTCACATAGAATATCTTTGTTCTATTTTAACACCAATTGTTTCAATTACATATCTGCTCTGATACCAAATGATGGTAGGGTTACCCTGCTCCCAGGTATTTAACTCTCCAAGGAGACAAATCTTCATTTAAATACCTAATGGTTAAGGCCTTCTTTTAGTCACATGTGGAATGATTCATATACTTAACAAAGTCTAAACATTAACCCACCTTTTCCTTCTATCGGAAATTAATCACCCCGCTTAAATATCCTATCAGGACTTTTCACCTCCTCATAACCTTCATTATCCCTTTACCCACATATATATAACCTTTCCCTTCTCAAAACCTTGGTTATTATATATTTATCACATAAAAGCTTCTATTGGTACTCTTTTCGTTTACAAACCATTTATAAAGGAAAAACCCATTTACAAAAGAAAACCCTGCAAACATACCTTTCTACCTTGGTACAGTCTCTACACACATCCCAAGCTTACCTCTATCACAATCGAGCATTGGCTCCTCCACGGGTCACATTAATATACACTCCTTTCGCTTCCCCGATATGCGATTATATCACTTTCCGGAATACACTATCGGTGCTTAATACTTTACTATCCCGTTTACAAAGGAAACATACACAAAACAAAGGAAAACCCCGCCGGAACACAAAATTGGACTTCAAATATCATAAGCCCGCACCTGTAATTATCGTCGGGTCTGCCTCTTAGTCATCGCCTTTCTGTTGCGCTGATCTCCATTCTCCAACCCCTCCGATATCTGATTGCTGATTATCGGCTATCGGCGCATCACTTCATCGCAATATCGCAAGTCGGAGTATTTAAGGGCCAATGCTATAACACATAAAAGCTTCGATGCAATCCTACTCTCGAACCCGATAGGATTTTAAATCCATCTTTATAAAACTTTGGGTCCGGTTATATTGACATATCAGAATTTGGCAGTTCAACAAGTTTGGTTCCTCTCCACAGAATCGATGCGAAGCGGTAGTGTTTCACTGATACTTAATCTTGGTCGTTGATCTTAAAGATCCAACGGCTGCTGAGCAACCATACTTCACTTCTTCCTTTGAATTGTTTACTTAGATTTTATGTTGTTTTTAGTGGTTGCGATGGTTCCCAGGTTTCTTCAAGGTTTCAACCTTCTTGTTGTTTTATTGCACGATTCCTCCTAAGCTTTGGCTTTGATCCCTCTAATGGATTCAACAATCCTTTATGATCCTTCGAATCGTTCCTCTCCTCAACGTAGTTCTTCAGAACACCACCTTCTGCTTTCCACTGCTCAACTTCCTCTGAGTTGAACTCTGTTGTGAATTCTCGCTTCGCAACTTCTTTCCAGAGCTTACTCTATTTCTTCAATTGGATACAAATATCCCTTCATGATTCTTCTGAATCATTCTGCTCCTCTACGTGTCCTTCAGAATTCTACCTGCAACCCTGTTATAGAACCTACGAATTCACAAGTAATTCATTCATGAAATACTCGTTTCACACCACTGACACAGTTAGGAATAAATCTCTGTTATATATGTATAAACAAATGATTACATTCCAGACTTCTTTATCTCACACAGAACTGGTTTTCAATATCAGTGGCTTCTCTTTGAGCTCTGCCCGTAGGCTTACATTTATCCCAAAAAGTTTTATTGAACTAAGTCTAGTTCCCCTCCTAAATTTACTTAATTAAAATGATTTTCTCTTGGGTTGAATTCTCCTGCAACATCTTTTTCAGCAGGAACAACCACAACACTCTTGACGTAGTCTTCGAGATCGTACTCCTCTATAACAACTAAGATTATGGTATTCCATATGACATATCTGGAAGCTCCTTCCAAGCTAGCCTGGTCTTTGAGCCCATGTGATGCCAACTCACCCAATCTGTCGAGTTGACTCCTCTAGATACTGCTCAGCTTCCCAGAGAGAAATTTGAACTTTTTGGCAAAAAATTCTCAAAGGAGAAAATTCCCCTTCTATGTGTCTTTTCTCTTTTCCGATGGATTTCTGCCCTGGCATAAACTATGCCCTTCAAGCATTGCGATGAGGCTCTGCGTCACTCCCTCTACCTCTACAAACTCATGAACCAGAAATTGTACCTCTATGTTGACTCTCTCAGAGAGAGATTTCCTCGGAATATCTCCTTCCCGACAAGGATTGCGCAATCCATTCAAGGGGATTTAAATTACTACCAAATGCCAGTGCAGAAGCTCTAAGGGTTTTCTATTATTAAGGAGTAATTTTGAATTAAAATGTTGGATGCCCTTGTCGCAATTTAGTGACAGAGAAAATACAATGGTGGAAAAACTCAGTGAGTTTTGCCTCACTTTACCCGGCCGATCTGGCAGCAAAACTGGCTAACCCCGACTAATTTTGTGTTGGCCCTGCATAGGCCCTACATTGTCTCTTCTACCTATTACATCAACCTTCACGGCTATTCTGGCAGTTCAAACTTTCTTGGTGGAGGAAAAATTCTTCTACTACGCTGGCCCTTCTTGCTCCGCGTCAGGCCTGCATGGGCCCATATTAGCCCAGTGTCAAGCCTACATGGGCCCAAATTAGCCCAATGTTAATCCTCTTAGCTACTGTGATGCCTTCAGTAGCTTCTCTCCACCTCTATATTAGTACTCTCGAACTATCCCTGCCCCTCTATTGCAACTGATCACTCAGTTCGAATTATCAGCTTCCTAGCCCTAGAAATCAAACTCCATATCAATTTTTTCTCTTAGTTTGTTTCTAAATGAACCCCAAGCCTCCTTCTTATATTTTTCTCACTGATGCTTCAACGGCTGAGATTAAGTCTCTAATCAATGGCTAAGATTAAAACTTGACTCGATCCACCTTCTAGATCATTCTCACCCATATTTTGATTAATACCCATTAATATTTTAATTTTCCTAAGTTTAGACTTAGGAAACCCATTAAAAATATTAATTATTTTAATAAAATAAAATCCAGGTGGAATTTCACCAAACAGTTTCTAGGTTCGTTAGAACTCATGTGCCTTAACCTCTCCACCAAATTTCAAGGTTAGAGTACTTCTGATGCTACCAAAAACTAACAGTTATCAGTATATTTATCTTCCTATTGATGAAAACAACTATGCAGTCTCTAGGGTTAGAGTTTATTTAGTGATTTTGAGTGATTGGAACCTACAGAGATCGAAGGAGTTCCTTTAGAGTCCCACTACAAGGGTTTTATTCTTTTAGCACGCTACAACAAATGGCAGAGGCCGAGGTGGAGGGAACTCTGAAGCCCCCTCCTTTCACGATATGGTAGCTGATAAGAACAAGGAGCCAGAAATCTATTTTTTCATGAAGTTCACAAATTATAATGCATTTCACTCTTTAAGAACAACCCAATCATTGAGAGAGGCGAGGCAAGGAAACAAAAAGGAAGCAGAAGGCAAGTCTGCAAAGGAGTCCATAAAAAAAGTTTCAACCTTAGGGGAAGATAAGGAAGCAGAGATAGAACACGCATTGAAGACAACCCCAAAGAGAAAAAGAAAAAACCAAAAACAACTTCAATTGGAAGGCAAAAAAAAATATGGTTCTCGAAATCCAGGAGCATGCAGTTATATGCATGACATTCATGGGCATTTGGCCCACTGAAAAAGCTTTGAACTTGTGGATACAAACAAAATGGAAACCAAAAGGAGAGCTCGGGCTGCAATTGAGATCAAAGGGATTATTCATAGTCATTTTCAACCTCCTGGAAGACAGAGACAATTTTTTGAAAGGAGGTCCTTATTTTTTCAACTCGGCTAGGCTCTACATGAGATTCTGGAAGGAAAATTAAACCCCAGAAAAAGAAGATTTCACAAGATTCTCGGTGTGAGTTAGGCTATACTCAGTTCCCATAGATTATTGGGCACCATCAATACTTAAAGGCGTAGGATATGAACTAAGAGAATACATAAAAATGTCAGAAGGCACTAAAAATGGCCACTATGTTTCCTACACAAGAATATGTGTATACATAGATGTCTCAGGAGCCCTACCTGAGGCAATAAAGTTAGTATTCAGAGATGAGGTTTGGCTTCAAAGCATTGAATATGAGCATATACCATTTAGATGTAGGAAATGCGATGAACACGAACATATATTCTAAGACTGTCCCCAAAATAAGGCTACACAAAGCAACGAGCAAGCTCAAAGGAAAAAAGATGAGCAAGGTTTCATAAAAGTTGGACCATGAAACTAGCATAATAAGAAGGCATAGGGAAAACAATATCAATACCAAGTAATTAGTAAAAATAAATATGAAGCAATACAAAAAGTACAGAAGACCCTCCCTCAAATAACAAGAGTGAAGAAGAAACTATTGGAAGTATCCAAAACTTAGAAAATAAAGAACAAGGGGAATGGTTTTTCAAGCTATAATTCTTGTGCATCCTGAAGATAGCCTAAAACCACATTCATAACCAAATGGGGAACATATGCTCACCAGAAGATGTCTTTTGGATTGATAAATGCTCGACCCACATTCCAAAGAGCCATGGATATCACTTTTAATGGTTTGATCAATAAATCAATTGTTGTGTACTTTGATGATATTATAATCTTATTCAAAAAATAAGAATAATCAACTTCATGACCTAAAACAAATCTTTGAAAGACGCATAAAATTTGGAATCTCTTTAGCTCCTAAGAAGTCATTCTTTTCTCTTAGTGAAGGTAAGCTTCTTGGCTTTATTGTTTCCAAGGAATGAATTTTCATAGACCCGGATAGGATTAAGGTGATTTCATAAATTCCCTTGCATTGAACAAAAAATCCATGCAACCCTTTCTTGGTGAGACCATTTTTGTCAAATGAGTTGTCCTTGATTTTCACAAATTATACTGCCTTTACAAACCATGATAAAATAAGGTAGTGTACAAATGGGGACAAACTAAAAGAAAGTCTTTTGAATCAATAAATAAATCCATCATAGATGCTCCTTCGTTATCAACACCCAATTTTTCTAAAGAATTTGTTCTATATAATTTTTCTTCTGAACACTCCTATGTAGCAGTTTTGACCCAATCAAATGAAGAACAAGTTGAAGCTCCCATTGTCGTCTTTAGTTCTAATGTACAAGGAGTTAAATTAAACTATTCAAAAGTTGAAAAACAAGATTATGCGGTTTTTAAGTCAATAAAACATTTCATACCTTTTCTCCTGAAGTTACATATGAAAGTAATTGTTCCTTTCCCAATAGTTAGACAATCTCTTATTTAGAGAGGATTAGGAATACTTTATTATTTTTTGGAGAGGGAAAAGATATTCAAAATGGTCAAATATATTTATTTAGAAATAAATAACAAATAAAACGATTTATAAATTATTTCGTGAATATTAAGAAATGTGTGAAATTGAAATAATTATTAAATAGTGATTTAACAATTATTCCAAAAGTAGGATTAAAGAATAATAAACAAATAATGATTTATTTAATTATTTCTAGGTGATTAAGTCAAATTTGACAAGGAATAGTTAACAAATAATGATTTAATAATTATTCCTAGAGAAAATTATATAAATAATGATTTATTCAATTTTTTTTTGGTCAAGTAAGAGTGGAGCCTTCAATTAACCAAAAAAAGATTACATATCGTACACATCTTTACAAGTGTAAAGACCAGCAAAAGACAGGCCCATTGCTCATTAACAGACAACAGGGTCATCAAAACTCAAAATCATATATCGCATCGCGGAGTTACAAAGACTCAAAAGCATATACACATAGGATTCTTGACATACGATGTGCGATTTCCCTTTTCCACCGTTGATCTCATCCGCCAGATCAACGACTATTGCAAGATCTCCTCGCACCATCATGTGATTTCATTGCTCTCGCATGCGATATGCGAAAACAACTGGACTTGAAAAAAAATTGAAACCACGCCGAATATATTCTCGGGTCTGCATGCCTAAGCCTCATCGCTCAATCTCCACCATCCAGCTTGTCTTCAATCCGACAGTTTATACTTCCTCCAATCAACTGAGCTGCTGGGTGATCCAGTGCTATAGATCAAAACCCATTTGATCTGATAGTCCATAATGACATCGTATCGGACCACTTACACGACATTTAACATCCTTATGAAGCCAATAAGGATTAAACCACTTTAATGTATAAATGTTCGGGTCCGCCCTTGAGGTTAACGTTCGATCCCTTTACGGCCCGATATCCATTGGATGACGAAGGCTATTAAATCCTACGATCTGCGGCCCTTCATCTTAGTATACGAGTTAACCAACTCTCGACCCTCGTAGTTGAATATGATGTAAGCATTGACTATGGGATCGATGGTTAGGATTTACTGCGGCATTTCAAACAAGCTCTAGGACTTCTGCTCTCTCCTACTCTTGCCAATCTACTAATCACCGTCGATCCACACTGTCGATCTGATGGTCCATATCGATTCTCGCCTTTCAACATCCACCAGTAATTAGATTGAATCTTCGCTGTTCATTTCTTTGCTCCATCTTATGCGACTTTATCATGGTTGCCTATCATGAACAAAACTCGTCCATTGATCATCTAGATCTAATGGTTACTATGCATCAACACTTCACTTCTTCGCTCTTCTCCTCATTTGAGTTTTTACACTTAGGAGTTACTGCGACACTTTAGCCAGGCTCAAGGGCTTCTGCTCTCTCCTCCTTCCACTAGTCTTCCACCTACTCATTGTTCATGGTCTGGAAGAGCTCCATATCCTTGGCAGCCTAATGTTGACAATCATCACGTAGTTTACCAGAGGGTATAGAATCCCAATCGTACCAAATATAGCTTTCCTTACATAACACTCCTTCATTCACCAGACGATCAACTAACATGTTAGCTTTTCTTCGCACATGAACGAAGCTGACGGTTCTCAGGGTTCGCAAGTGGAAATGAATACATTGAAAGACCTGTTATAGCCTCCAATGTTTTGAAACTTTTCCAAGTGCCATTCCATTACACATTTTCTTGGCCGCATTAATGACCAATTCAGAGTCGGCTTCAATGATGGCATTGTGTAATTTTGACTCTACGAGGATTTCCAGGCACTGCTCAACGCCATGAGCTCTGCCATGTTATTAGTTGTAGTTCCCAAATAACTGTGAAAGATATCCTTTATGTGCCTCTGCTCATCTCTTATGACACCACGCAATCCAGCCATCCTTGGATTGCCCTTAGAAGCCCCGTCTATATTGATTTTCAAATAACCATGAGGAGGAGGCTACCAGATATCTTTACTAGCAATTGTTTTTCTCACACCCTTGTCAGTGCCTTAGGGAACCAGAGAATGGAGACCCAACTGTAGTAGTATGCTAGCATCCTAGGGTGATGGATGGTCCTCAAGAATTTTCCACACTAGGGCTCCTACTGTATTTTTGAGCTGTTGTAAAATTTGGACAATGATGTTCTGGGTCAAGCCTATTTTGTTCTTGAAAATCCTGCCATTGCGTTCTTTCCAAACATCGTAGATAATAAAGCATGGAACTAGAGTCCAAGCCTTGTTATTGATTTCATTACCTAAGAAGTCTTTCCTCCAATTCTTCAAAGTGTTGGTGATGATATGGAATTTATCTAGGACAAAGAATTAAAGGTATCACAGACTTATGTGCATGGATGTGCCTATGTTACCTTATGCAACAGATCGATAAGATTGAAAAATACATAGACACTAAGGCAGTTAGAGAAAAAAATAACAGGAAAACATGCAAGAAAACAAGTTTTATACGGAGTTCACCCAATGCTCCTGGGCTACATCTCCTGGTCCAACCTTCAGTGGCGACCTCTCTATTATGTTTTCAAACAGAGTTTTTACAATAGTGGAATCAATTCGAGTCTCACTAAACAGATGAAGATCAGTAGGACTACAGTACACAGACTCTCCTTACTGAAACTCGACCTCTAAGGGTCACAATAGTGTGAGCCCAACTTGAGTCTCATACATGACAGGCCTATGCCGAGGAGTCTGCTTGGACGTCTCAAGCCTTCTCTGGAGTACACAGACTCTCTGACTCTCTCTGGCTCTATTTGGCTCGATGTTGCCTTCAAGTCAGCTCAACTTCTACCCTATGTTCTCTACTCTTAGATTTTTGTTGCTAACTAACCCCTTTCTTCATCGCTGCCTCTTCTGTTACTGCTTGCTCTACTTCTGTCAGTTCATGGCTTTAAACCAGTCTGTTCTTTGACTATTCATTTTCTCTTCCCGGCCTTTTGGTTTCCTTACCTCTGTCTATCTGAATTCCTCTGCTCTGCGTCATCATCACTGAGTAACGTCATGTAGGGAGGTGGCCACCTGTTTCCTAACGAACTAGGTGTCAAATTCTTTGAATCATTTTTGAATAGCCATTAATTCTATTTGCTTCAAAATCGCATGTGAATCATGAATTGTTTACCAACTCATCATCCACATCAGACTTCAAATCCCCTATCATCTTTCTTTTTGACTTGTCAAATCCGGTCAGTCATCGGGACGTATCTCTGTCGTTGATCTGGGCCCCCTAGATCCTACGGTCGTCCTTCATATCAGGCGAACAAGTTGCACGATGTTTACCCGTCTGATGTGGGTGGTTTTCTCTCTCATCCACCAAACGCGTGTCGCTCGATGTGTGGCATCCGGCGGGACTCAGTCAAAACTGCTTACCACCCCGAGGCCTTCTGATATCCTGTCAGTTTCTGGAATCTTGCTCTATGGAACTGAATGCATTACATTTTCTGATTTTATAGTGATTTCGTGTCCTGGTGCTTTGGGGCTTTCCTTCACTGAGGGGGACGCCCTTCGATATGCAATTAGTGCTTTAGTGCTAATCGCGTATCAGAAACCACCCCCATTTCTTGATTTGGCCTCTGTGTTTTGCCAGTTTGTGCCAGCGCACGTTACCATGGGCCAACAGTCTGTGCACTCAACCAAGGGTCCTCGTTGCTCCGCTATGGCTACAACTGCCACTGTTACGAGGATTCCTTCTGATAACTTTGATTTTTCTTGGACTTGAAACTTTTAGCATAATTTGAAACAGTCATGAAAACTTAGAGAGAGCTTTAGGATCCAATGTGGATCATGACCTTCCCACTGAAGAAGCTTTTGGACCACCAAAAGTTGGTTTTATTTTAAGCATCAATCAAGTGAGGGTATTGCTTCCTCGCTTGCTCAATTTCTATCCATTTCGCACTACTTGGCTTTGAACCTTTGAGTCCAGTCCTGAGGTACTCAACATCCCCTCTCCACATAGTTCTTACCTTCCTGTCCAGAACTGTATCTTCTTGCAATTCATTAAGATATTCAGGCAATAGATCATCAATAGAAGGCAATTGACTCTGCTCTTCGGGATCTTTGATTAATGAAGGTTCAAATAGTCTCAAGTTGTCTGCATTAACAACTAAGTAGATAAGCATGTAAGCTGGTAAATCAAGGCGAGAAGCATCTTCATAAATTTTCTCAAGTATCTTGAAAGGTCCATACCTTATCGGCTTCAACTTCTTACATTCACCTTGCATTCTATCTTTGCTAATATACAGCCAACCTTGATCACCAACTTGGAAACTATGCTCCATCTGATGCTTGTCATGCTTGGCCTTGTACTTGGCTTGGTTCTTTTCCAGCTGTTCCTGTACTACCTGGTGAATCTCTTAGATTTTTTCAATGAACTTGGTTGCCTTGCCCACATCATTGTGTCCATCAACTGCTATGTCTTTATCGAAGACAAAATCCAAGGGAGACCTTGGTGTGAAACCAAAACAGGTCTCAAAAGGAGATCTCTGTGTAGAAGAATGTTTAGCTCAGTTGTAAGCATGCTGCACATAACATAAATGTTCATCCCAAAGTTTGGGATGCTTGCTCCAATAGCCTCTAAGCAACTGGATCACTGTCATGTTGACCACTTCTGTTTGGCCATCTATTTGCAGATGAAAAGTTGTGATTTTCTTCAGCTTGGTGTCCATCAATTCCCACAAACTTGACCAAAATTTCCCAACAAATCGGGTATCTTGATCAAATATTACGGAAGTGGGTAACCAAAATGAACCGATACATGCTGAAAGAACAACTTTGTAGTTTGTTCAACTGTAATCTATTTGTTACAAGGTATTAAGATACACATTTTGCTGAAGATGTCCACAACAACATATAAATAGTCATGACCTTTCCTAGATTTAGGCAGTCCTTCGACAAAGTCCATGGAAACACTTTCCCAAGGATGAGAAGGAACTGCTAGTTGAGTGTACAAGCCTAGTTTTCTATTTCTGGGCTTGCTTTTAGCACACATGGCACACCCTCTTACATATCTAGAAACTGTCTCATTCATTTTTGGCCAATAACAAAATCTTTGCAGCTGTGCAACTGTTTTACTTACACCCAAAGTGACCTGATATTAGAGAAGTGTGTGCTTCTCAAGTTATCTTTACTCTTTCAGTCTGTGGAATACATAGCTTCCCAAAATGATACAAGAGTTGGTCCTTAACATGATAATTCGATTCTTCTACTTGTTTGCCTTGACTTAAAGTTTCATATACATCTTTAAAATCTATATCTTGAGCATATTGTTAAATGTAGCTTTCATGCAATATTGAATTATGATTAAGTATAGTAGATGCATTTATAATCGGTCTGGACAACATATCTGCAACTTTATTGTGTATGCCCTTTTTATATCTGATGACTAAATGAAACTGTTGTAGAAAACCCATCCATCTATAGTGTCTTGATTGTTGCAACTTAGTTTGGAGTGTAGATATCTGAAGTGGTTTTGATGATCAGTATGTATAACTATCTCTTTGCCATTAAGTAATGTTCCACTTTTTTCAACACTCTGTACTTAATGCATAAATTCTTTATCATATGTGGGATAGTTAACTACTGCAAAATTAAATGTCTCAGAATGATAACATATGGGTTTACCGTGCTGTATCAACACTGCTCCCATGGCATAGTCACTGGCATCCATTTGGATCTCAAATGGTCTTTGAATATCTGGCAGTGCTAGTACTGGTGTTGTACTAATCTTTTCTTTCAAGGTGTCGAAGGCTTTCTTTTGTTTGCCTCCCCACTGGAACACCTTGTTCAATCCTGTTAATGCATGTAAGGGAGCTGCAATTAAGGAAAAGTTAGAAATAAAATTTCTCCAATATTGTGCTGCTCCTAAGAAGCTTCTAACTTCTGTAGCAGATTTGGGTTTAGGCCAGTTTACAATGACTGCAACCTTAGAGGGATCTATCTTCAATTAAACACCCCCTACTATATGTCCCAAATAATTCAAAGATGTTTTGCCAAATTCACATTTTGAGAGTTTAACATAAAGGTTTTCTCTTTTCAAAACATCTAGAGTTTGCTTAACATGCTTTAAATGTTCTTCCCACATTTTACTGAATATAAGAATGCCATCCAGATATACAATAACAAAATCATCAAGAAAAGGTCCGAGTACATCATTCATTACTCTCATGAAAGTAGCAGGAGCATTAGTTAAGCCAAAAGGCATAACTAGCCACTCATACAATCCCTGCTTTGTTTTGAAAGCAGTCTTCCATGCATGTTGCTCTGCAACTCTGAACTGATGATAACCACTATGCAAGCCTAACTTGGAATAATAAACAGTGTCTTTCAACTGATCTAATAGATCATCTATACGAGGAAGATGATAATGATTTTTTATCGTTATCTTATTCAGTGCTCCGTAATCAATGCACATTCTCCATGAGCCATCTTTCTTTCTTACCAACACAATTGGAGACCCACATGGTGATGTGCTAGGTCTGATGAACCCCTTCTCGAGCAGCTCTTGTACCTGCTTCTTGATTTCTACGTTCTCTAAAGCGGACAACCTGTACATTCCAATGTTAGGCAATGGGGCATCTTGCTACAAATTAATATCATGCACTATTTCCTTTTTGGGTGGCAGACCTTTAGGTTCTTGAAACAATATATCATATTCTGAAACAACTTTTTCTAAATCAGCTTGTTGTTTAGCATCCCAACCCTCAAATACACTGGTTTTATCAGGTTTCTTTTCCTTTACAACCATGAGTAAAAATTGTTTGCATGAATTTACAATTCGTTTCGTCTGCCCTCAGTTTATGAGAGTATAATTATTATTGAGCTTATGAGCTCTTACAATATACGATTCCATCTTTAACGAGTAGATACTTGTTCTCAGCTTTATAGAAAATAGCTTTTCTATCATACAATTAAGGACTTCCTAAAAAAATTCCACATATATCCAAAGGAACTATATCTAACTCAACCTCATCTAAAAATGCTGACCCAAAAGAAAACTTAAGTTTACATTGTCTAGTCACTTGTAGCTTTGCTTTATCACATAACCAGTCACTTGTAGCTTTGCTTTATCACATAACCAACCTAATGGATATGCTTTCTTGTGAGGTGTGGTTAGTAATCCCAACTTCTTTACAATTTCTTCAGAAATTAAATTTAATTGTGAGCCACTATCAAACAAAGTATCAATCTTTTGATGATTGGAAATAACTCGAATATGAAAAAGCTCATGTCTTTTCCTCTCATTTTCTTCATTATCAGTAGATTGTGTGAAATTACTAGTAGATTCTTCATAATTTTTACCTTTTATACCTGTGGCTGCGATTATTGCTTCATCTCCCGAGTCTGACCCCAAATCCTTTTGAATAGATGCAGCAACATTCTTCTTCTTGCCTCGAACTTCTTAGGTTTCAACTCTAGACGCAGAATCCAGCAGTGTTCATCATCATGCCCATCCTTCTTACAGTGAGTGCATGAAGACTTTCTTTTCTGTACAGTGTTTGTCTTTGTCTCTTTCTCTTTCTATTTTCTTTTCTCCTTATTTTTGCTTGCAGTGGGTTTGGATGATCCCCCAATTTCTGGGTTCCCATTCCTACCTCCAGCTTATAGATGCGTAGCCTGAACGGATACCTCATCTATACTAGTGTGATTAAAAATGAGGATGGTGTGCCTCATGCAGCTGTGTAGACCACCTATATACTTCAAAAGAGTCTCAGGTGAGTCTAAAGAAATTCCTAGAATAAAAGCTCTTTTCCTAAATTCTTGGGTGTAACCTTGTACACTTTGCCCTTTTAGTTGCTAAAGAGTCTGCCAGCTCATCATGGCTTGCTGCATGTAAGCTAGTGGATAAAATTTCTTTTTAATTGCAGAAACAAATTCACTTCAGACGGAAAGAATCTTACCATGTTTCTTCTTGTCAGCTTGTCTCCTGCCTTCCCAGCATACCAAGGCAGTGCCCCTAAGGTGTAGGCTGGCCAGCTGAATCTTACTCTTGTTTGAATCAATGCTCTGCACTCTGCAATAAACATCGATTTGTCTGATCCAAGTATCGAGCTTCTCTGCATTCAACTCTCCATCATATATTGAAAAATCAAATTTAACGTCTAATTTAATCAAAGATGTTTTCTTTTTATTTTCAGGGCTATTAGGAGGTGTGAGAAATTTTTCTTCTTTCCCCTGTCCTTTAGAGTAGCCATGGAGGAGAGATTCTTCTACTGCTTTGTCTTGTTTGGAGTTGGATGAATCTTCATTCTTACTTTTCCTGAATTCTCTATACATTTCCTCCACCATGGATTTCATGGTCATAAAACTATCCATGAACTGGGGGTCTGATTCCAAGGGACTTTCTTCTAACATTTTCCTCTTAGAATAGACTCTTCCAATTTCTGGGTTAGTTTCAACCAACTCTCCTTTTCCTAATTCAAGCTTTGATCTAGTTAGCATTCAACAAAAAGATCCAGGACAAGCTTGTCTAACCTTAGTAACCTACGGCTCTGATACCACTTGATCTAGAATTTATCTAGGACAAAAAATTAAAGGTATTACAAACTTATGTGCATGGATGTGCCTATGTTACCTTATGCAATAGATCGATAAGATTGCAAAATACATAGACAATGAGGCAGTTAGAGAAAAACATAACAGGAAAACATGTAAGACAACAAGTTTAATAAGGAGTTGACCCAATGCTCCTGGGCTACGTCTCCTGGTCCAGTGTTCAGTGGTGGCCTCTTTATTATGTTTTCAAGCAGAGTTTTTACAATAGTGGACTCAATTCGAGTCCCACTAAACATATGAAGATCAGTAGGACTGGAGTACACAGACTCTCCTTACTGAAACTCGACCTCTAAGGGTCACAGTAGTGTGAGCCCAATCTGGGTCTCATACATGACATGCCTATGCCGAGGAGTCCGCTTGAACGTCTCAAGCCTTCTCTGGAGTACATAAACTCTTTGACTCTCTCGGGCTCTATCTGGCTCGATGCTGCCTTCAGGTCATCTCGGATTCTACCCTCTAATCTCTGCTCTTAGCTTTCTATAACTAACTAACTCCTTTCTTTGTCACTACCTCTTCTGTTACTGCCTGCTCTGCTTTTGTCAGTTCATGGCTTTAAACCAGTCTATTCTTTGAATGTTCGTTTCCGCTTCCCGACCTTCTGGTTTGCTTACCTCTATCAGTCGGAATTCCTCTACTCTGCGTCATCATCACCGGGTAACGCCTCGCAGGGAGGTGGCCACCTGTTTCCTAACGAACTGGGTGTCAGATTCTTTGAATCACTTTTGAATGGCCATTAACTCTGTTTGCTTCAAGATCAACTGCGAATTATGAATCGTTTGCCAACTCATCATCCACGTTGGACTTCAAATCCCCTGTCATCTCTCTTTTTGAGTTGTCAAATCCAGTTAGTCATTGGGACGTATCTCTGCCATTGATCTGGGCCCCCCAGATCCTATAGTCGTCCTTCATATCGAGCGAACAAGTTGCACAATGTTTACCCGTCCGATGCAGGCGGTTTTCTCTCTCATCCACCGGACGCGTGTCACTCGATGTGTGGCATCGGGTGGGACTTAGTCAAAACTGCTTACCACCTCGAGGCCTTCCGATATCTTGTCGGTTTGTGGAATCCCACTTTATGGAACCGAACGCATTACTTTTTCATATTTTAGAGCAATTTCGGGTCCGGGCACTTAGGGGATTTCCTTAACTGAGGGGGACGCCCTACGATATGCGATTAGTGCTTTAGCACTAATCGTGTATCAGAAACCACCCCCATTTCTTGATTTGGCCTCCAGGTTTTGGAAATTTGCACCAGCACATGCTACCATGGGCCAACGATCTACGTGCTCGACCAAGGGTTCTCGTTGCTTCGCTCTAGCCACAACTGCCACTATTACAAGGATTCCTTCTGATAGCTTTGATTTTTCTTGGACTTGAACCTTTTAGCATAATTTGAAATAGTAATGAAAACTTAGAGAGTGCTTTGGGATCCAATTCGGATCAGGTGATGCTGAGTCTGTCCCTGTCATTTTGCCTGAAGATTGAGGCCGCCCAATCGCACAAGGTTGAGGTGAAGGGGCAAAGGTTTAGTAAATGTTCCGTCGTCTCCTCCTGTAAGCCACATAGACGCCATTTGGATGGGCCAACAAAACCCATTTTCAGAAGACTTTCCCATGTGAGAATTTTCTTTTGGTGAACCAACCACATAAACAACTTGATTTTCATCCATTGCGAGTTCTGCCAAAGGTCATTCCAAACCTGATCAGGGTTTGGATAATCAGAACCTAGGGCCATGCATTTAGATTCTTTGAGGTTAAAGGTTCCTTTGGTGTTGCAACCCCATATCAGTTGGTCATATGAGGATGACCCCAAAATCTTCCTCTGTTCCAGGTCAAGAGCAAGGGAATCCGCCTAGGCCTTCAAAGGACTCCCTTCACTATAACTAATATCCTTCCACCTTCTTTATTTACCATGGTCCCTTACCTGATCCCAGAAGTCACTTACCATAAGTAAACCTTTGTTGTCATTGTCATTTTTGAGAGAGGTTAGTTCTTCTATAAACAAATTTGGTTCCTACTTCCAGTTATCCTCCCAAAACCGTGCAAGGTTCCCAGCTTGGATCTCCCAAAAACTATGCTGCTAGACAATGGCTCTACTCTTCCAAGCAAGGTTCCAATTGTGGGAGCCATTAATGAGCCCTGACATTCAGATATGATCCCTCTCCTGCCAATTATTTTCATATTAATGTTTCCAAAGCTGGGCCCAAGGGGTTGCCAATTCCTTGAGCCACCTCCACCAAATTTTGGCTCTCGAACCTCTGCTGAGGATTTTAGGGTCATGAAGCCCCAAACCACCATGGACCTTAGGTTTGCAGAGCTTGTCCCAAGCTACCAAAGCCCACTTCTTTTTCTCTTCCCCTTTGCCCCAAAAAAAATCTTGTTGAATACTCCTCATTTGTTGCATAACACCTTTGGGAGCAGGAAGAGCTGACAACATGAAAATGGGCATAGCCTGCAAGACATCCTTTATAAGCATAAGATGCCCCGCCAAATTCAACGTCCTGCAGGTTGATTTCCTGACTTTGTCCTGAAGTTTATTAGTTACCGTCTCCCACACTACCTTGCTCAGAGATTTGTTAGTAAGAGGCATTCCAAGGTACTTGGAAGGTAACTGATCACTTTGAAACCTGAGAATTCTGGTGAGGTTCCTTTGAATAGAAATGTCAGTTTTGAAAAAAAATACCCTTGATTTGTCAAGGCTTACCTCTGTACCAGTGGCCAAAGAAAATTTGCTCAGGATTAGTTTGAAAGCTCTGGCTTCCTTGACTGTAGGAATGCCCTGCAGCATTGTGTCATCAACAAATTGTTGATGAGTAGAAGTAGCACCATCCAGGGTAAGTTTCAGACCTTGGATTCTTCCTTTAGCATTTGCAATTTTGATTGCTCTACCTAGCCTTTCCATCATGAGAAAAAGAGGAAGGCGAATAGCAGATCCCCTTGTATGAGACCCCTAGAAGGCATAAAGGTTCTAGAGGGGGAGCCGTTAAGCAGAATGGAGAAGCTAACCATAGAAACAAGGGCCATAACCCATCTTATCCAGTTGTGGTCGAAACCATAAGCTCTTAGCACTGCCCTGATGTAAGATCAACTTATCTTATCATAAGCTTTTTCTAGGTCCAGCTGCATGATCATACCAGCTTGCTTATTTCTCTTAAGAGAGTGTACTATCTCGTGAGCTTGTATGATGTTGTTAAGAATCTGTCTTCCTTCCACAACTCTAGTTTGCTCCTCTGAGATGAGAGCAGGAAGAAAAGGCTTGAGTCTGTTAGGTATCACTTTGGAAATAATTTTGTACACCACGTTACATAAGGCTATGGGTTTGAATCTGTCCAGTGTCATAGCTTTTTCCTGCTTTGGAATCAAAGCTATGAAAGAGGCATTAAGAGCTTTCAAAATAGTTTTGGATCTTCTAGAGTCTTCCACAACATCAAGGATATCCTGTTTGACTATTTTCCAACAAGCTTTGAAGCAGTCCACATTGAAACCATCATGGCCAGGAGCTTTCCCATTTTGCATCTCATTGATAACTTCACTAACCTCCTCTTCAGGCACTGTCCTGTTAATATTGTGGTTGTCTTCCCTAGTTACAAGGTTAGGAATGAACTTTGTGAAATTGTTAATGAACTGAGTTCTGTCGACGACAGGCTCCTCTACTATGCTAAGGAAGTGTTGAACTAGGACAAATTCCATTTCTTTGTGAGAGACGAGCTCTTTCCCTTGAGAATATTTAAATTTTGAAATTGTGTTATGAGATCTGTGATCCAAGGTTGATCTATGAAAGAACTTCATGTTTCTTTCTCCTTCTCTAATCCACTACACCCTCGATTTCTGTCTCTAGAAAATCTCCTCTTGCATGCACCGATCTTCCCATTCGTTCTGAAGAGAGTCAGCCTGAATTTTCAGTTCCTCGGTAAAACCTTCTGAGATGATGATCTGATTAATCTCCTAGATTTTCTGCTCAACTTCTCTTTTGGCTTTAAAAATATTACCAAACTCGTTTTTGTTCCAAACTTTAAGCCTAGATTTGATGTGTTTAAGTCTCTGCCACAACATGAACATTTTAGTGCCTCGAACGGGCATATCTTCTGTCCACCATTTGTCAATATTGCTGGTGAAGTCAGGGTGAGAGAGCTAGACATTTTCAAACCTAAAAGGTTTGTTCCTCGGTGTACCCATAAAATTAGCTTCAAGCTGGATAGGCCAGTGGTCCTAGCCTCCGAAGGGAAGGATTAAAGGTGACATATCAAGGCCTATGAGAAGGAGGTCCTCTGAGATTATGAATCTATCTAATTTAGAGGCGACTTGAGAAGCCCCTCCCCTCTTATTATTCCAAGTTAAAGTTCCATTTACTGTTTCAGTGTCCACTAGCCCCATGTTATTCATGAGGTTCTGGAAGGCAATGGAGTCTTTGCCTAGTGTTCTGGTACTACTTTTTTTCTCTATAAGAGATCTGATCATATTGAAATCCCCCACCAGAATCCAGGGCATATCCGGATATCTCTCTCTCAGCTCCTCAAGGGAGGTGAGAAGCTTAAGTTTGTCTTCTAGTTTTTTAGGACCATAGACATTAGTGATCATGTATATCACTGTTGAGTGATAAAAGGTGTCTTTTTAACTCCTAATTATCTTCACATTAATTATCAATACAGGTACGATTTTTTTATTTGAAGAGTGTACTCAGTCTAAGGCAGTCACTTGATTAAAGAGTAATGCTTTGCAGTATAGTGCTTAAAATGCAAAAGTAAATGGATGCTGGAAACAAAACCTAATTGGAATGGCAAGAAAGTTAAATGCTCTGCAACTAAATCATTTACTCAAGGAACTACAACAATCATCAATCGAGGATTTAGTAACGATAACTCTTTCCCCTGTAAACCGATGTAAATGAAAACCACTCACAGACAAGATCTCCAATATGAGAACTTAGATAGTAGTATTCAATGTTCATTACAATTGTAGATCTTTCAATCCACACTAAAGCAATTAATTGGAAATAACAATTTGATTGGCAGAAAAGCAACAACAACTAAATCTATTGAAAATATTGAACAGTGAAGCTTAATCTACATAAATGAATTGAACAACAATCTTTAGATAATAAAGGGACAACAAATCCAATTAAGTGTAAACACACACCAACTATAAAGTAATTGAATCAGCAATCTTATTCTGGCAGAGTGAACATTAATTGCAGGTATAAAGGAACAGCAATCACAATTATAATTGAATAGTAATTAAATGAACAACAATTGTAGTTGTAAGTGAACCGTAATTAAAATAATAGCAATCGCAGTTGTAAGTGAACAATAGAATCTAAATTAGACAGTGCAGTATTGTTTCAAAAGGGACAACATGATATTTTAAGGTATGAATAATAATCTTGTTATTAACACAGTCTAGTTACGATCTTGATATAATAGAGTAATTCAGCGAAATGTCCAGAAACAGAAGATTACCGAATAAAGCGAATTAAGGAAATGCAAAGGAAATCAAACCACACATGACTGCAATTGTAAAATAGTGATACAAGAAGCAAGTGGATCCACTAGGGCCGGGCCCTTGGCCACCAGTGAAGCACTGCTGCATTTACTCCAGGATCAGATAATGGAACAACAACTAAGTTATATATTAAACATATATGACAAAGTTTACAGCTATCGCTCCTTAAAGAGAGTCGAGCATCAAAGTTGAAATTACAACAGTAATTCTGAAAAATCAATTCCTCTCTGTGTCTTACAATCACTGCCTCATTTATAATGGGCAGGTAGATACATCAAGGTTATAGGTAACGTTTAAAGTAGCGATCCCTCAGGATCAAAAGATCCTGAGGGCTTCGCTTAATCTTCCATTTTCAGTTCTCTTCTTGTGTAGACACTCTGTTTTCTCCATCTTTTCCTGAACTGCGTGCTCCAGTCTTGTTCTCCTTGTCTAGACACGGTTTCCTAGCGGAGGAACAACAGTTGCCTTGATTTTGTCTTTACCTCCCGAATAGCGATTTTACAAATATTTCCTTTTCTGTATAATAAAACACAATAATTGATTAATTCGTATTAACCACTATTTTCCCATTTCAACTGTAATCTTTTATCATATTGGCAGTTTTTAGAATAAAAAGAATTATGTTTAAAGGAAAGATAAAGAAATAGATGGCAGAAACGTACCTTTTCCATTACTCAACAATCGCCTTATCACCCAAAGGTTCAATCGATAGTGATAGATAGTTCCTAGAAGCTTCAGCATCTAGGATTCCAAGTTTTTGAGGATCCCATAGAGTAAGAATCCCCCCCGCCGATTTATCTACTTTAACCTCTAGATACTCATACTTGATTGATCTGATATTCACCGTATGAGTGCCATCAGTTAAAGATTTATTAAATTAAAGGTATTACAGACTCATGTGCTGGTGTGTGTGTTCGGTGTTATTGAAACAATGGATCGATCAGATTGCCAATACACAGAAAATGAAATGGAAAGACAGCAGAGAAATACAGCAAGCAACACAAAGACACAAACAATTTTTAATAAGGATTTCACCCTATTCTCCAAGGCTACGTCTCTGGTCCAGCTTTAGTGGTGGACTTGTTTTATTATTTCTTTCAGCAGAGAGATTACAATACAGGGACTCAATATGAGTTCTCCTGAAGCAGATTTTGCTTAGCAGGGTGGTTCTTGGATTCCCCAAGCCACTCAGAGTACACAGACTCTTCTTGTTCCTACCAGCTCTATGACCCTTGGTCTACAGTGGAAAGAGCCAAATGTGATGCTCAGTTTGGATAGATTCCTCTATGGGAAGGCTTAAATCTTCAAGCTCTCTGGTGCTCGATACTACCTGTGGTCAGCTCGACCCTCTGTCTCTTCTGCTTGGTTTTACTGTTCTCTGTGTCTAGTCCTCCTCTTTGGGTTCACTGTTCACTCTCTCTCTTGGTCACTTGGATTCTCCTCAATTCAGATTTCCAATCTGACTCTTACTAGTTCGACTATCTTTGTTCATGGCTTTAGCCATTCGATCCTTATGCCTATTTGGTTCCTCTTCCGTCTATGTCGATTCACCTTCTCCAGCTGCGCTTGGAGTTCCCTGTGTTCGGCGTCATCATGAACGCTCAAGGAGTGGTCACTTGTCCTCCTCTAAATGGTGCCAGCATGCTTTGTCGGTTCATTTCTTCAGTTACGCCGTGGATGCGTTCTTCCTCCATCATGGCAGTCAAACGGATTCCAAATCCCATTAGAACGGGGCTTAATTCCCTGTCAATTTTGCTTCTTTCCATCGGGCGTAATCTCAGCCGTCCAATCTCGGCCCTCCAGATTCGACGCCATACGCACGTTTCGCGCAGTTGACTTGCTTGACTGATAGCACGCGATCAATGATGGTTTTCTCTCACCTCCACCTACCACGCATCGATCGGTGTATGGAATCACTCCGCTCCTGTCCAAAACCTCTTACTATTCAAGGGCACCCCGATCAAAACCATCGGTTTCTAGAGTGCGGGTCCCGCCTTTGTACTTTAGCGCTTGTACCTTTTCTCGCCCGCAGTCCTCTGGTTCCCCCACACGACCGGGTGTTCGAGCTTTCCCATTTTGGCCCTGTTCGCTTAGCGATGCATGATCAGAACATCGAAAACCTCGCCTTTTCTCCATTCCAGTGCTCCCAAGGGCTACTTTGGCCTCCTGCGTGGTCTCCATGGGCCTCAGTTAGTGCGCTTTGACCGAGGTCCTCCTCATTCCACGTTAGCTACCATGGCCACTGGTTCATGGTGTTTTTGATACTGTTTTGGATTTCCTTAGCGATCTGTTCGACCTGATTCAGTCATGGTTCTTGATTGTCTTTCTGTGGATCGAATTCGGATCACGGCCTCCCTACTGAAAAAGCTTTTGGACCACCAAAAGTTGGTTTTCAAGCATTGACTAAGTGAGGATATTGTTTCTTCACTTGTCTAGTCTCAATCCACCTTGTGCTGCTCGGCTTTGAAACTTTGAGCCCAATCTTGAGGTACTAAACTTCTCCCCTGCGCGTTTTCCTCACCTTCCTATCCAGCACTGTGTCTTCCTACAACTCATTGAGGTTTTCAGGTAGCAGGTCATCAATAGAAGGTAATTGACTTTGCTCTTCAGGGTCCTCAATCATTGAAGGTTCAAACAATCTCAAACAATCTGCATTTACGACTGAGTAGATGTGCATGTAAGCTGGTAGATCAAGGCGAAATGCATTTTCACCAATCTTCTCAAGTATCCTGAAAGGTCCATACCTGATAGGCTTTAGCTTTTTACCTTCACCTTGCATCCCGTCCTTGCTGATATACAGCCAGACTTGGTCTCTAACTTGAAAATTATGCTCCATCCGATGCTTATCATGCCTAGCCTTATACTTGGCCTGGCTCATTTCCAGCTGTTCCTGTACTACCTGATGGATCTACTGGATCTGTTCAATGAACCTGGTCGCCTTATCCACATCACTGTGCCCATCAACCATGGTATATTTACTAAAGAAAAAATCCAAAGGGGGCCTTGGTGTGAAACCAAAGCAGGTCTCAAAGGAGATCTCTGTGTAGAAGAGTGTTTGGCTCTGTTGTAAGCATGTTGCACATAACAGAAGTGTTCATCCCAAAGTTTAGGATGTTTACTACAATATCCTCTCAGTAACTGGATCAAAGTCCTATTTACTACTTCTGTCTAACCATCTGTTTGTGGATGAAAAGCTGTGCTTTTCTTTAACTTGGTGTCCATCAGTTCCCACAGACTAGACCAAAACTTCCCCATAAATCGGGTGTCTCGATCAGATACAATGGAAGTGGGTAATCCGAAATGAACTCATACATGTTCAAAGAACAATTTTGTAGTCTTTTCAACTGTGACCTGTTTACTACAAGGTATCAAAATGCACATTTTACTGAACCTATCCACAACAACGTATAGATAATCATGACCTTTCCTAGATTTAGGCAGTCCTCCTACAAAATCCATGGAAACACTCTCCCATGGGTGAGAAGGAACTAGAAAGGGAGTGTACAAGCCTAGTTTTCTATTACTGGGCTTGCTTTTAGCACACATGACACACCCTCTTACATATCTAGAAACTGTCTCATTCATTTTCTGCCAATAGCAGAATCTTTGTAGCTGTGCAACTGTTTTGCTTACTCCAAAATGACCTGATATCAGAGAAGTGTGTGCTTCCCTAATTATCTTTATCCTCTCAGTTTGTGGAATGAAAAGTTTCCCACAATGGTATAAGAGTCGGTCCTTTATATGATAGTCCAATTCTTCTACTCTTTTGCCTTGACTCAAAGTTGCATATACATCTTTAAAATCCATATCCTGAGCATATTGTTCTATGTAGCTTTCATGTAGTACAGAATTATGCTTAAGTATGGTAGATGCATTTATAATGGGTCTAGATAACATGTCGCAACCTTGTTATGTATGCCCTTTTATATCTGATGACTAAAGTGAAACTGTTGTAGAAAACCCATCCATCTATAGTGTCTTGATTGTTGCAACTTAGTTTGGGAGTGTAGATATTGAAGTGGATGATGATCAGTATGTATTACTGTCTCTTTGCCCATTAAGTAATGTTTCCAATTTTTCACACTCTGAACTAATGCATACAATTCTTTATCATATGTAGGATAGTTAACTAATGTAGGATTAAAGGTTTCAGAATGATAACATATGGGTTTGCTATGCTGTGTCAACACTGCTCCCATGGCATAGTCATTGGCATTAATTTGGATCTCAAATGGTCTTTGCAAATCTGGCAGTGCTAGTATAGGTGTTGTACTTATTTTTTCTTTCAAGGTGTCAAAGGCTTTCTGATGTTTGCCTCCCCACTGAAACACCTTATTCAATCCTATTAAAGCATGTAAGGGAGCTGCAATTGTGGAGAAGTTAGAGATGAACTTCCTCCAATATTGTGCTGCTCCTAAGAAGCTTCTCACTTCTGTAGCAGACCTAGGTTTAGGCCAGTTAACAATGACTGCCACTTTAGAGGGATCTATTTTCAATTCACCTCCCCCCACTATGTGACCCAAGTAGTTTAGAGATGTTTTGCCAAATTCATATTTTGAGAGTTTAACATAAAGTTTTTCTCTTTTCAAAACATCTAATGTCTGCTTAACATGCTTTAAATGTTCTTCCTACGTTTTACTAAAAATCAGAATGTCATCCAAATACACAATAACAAAATCATCAAGAAAAGGTCCGAGTACATCATTCATTAATCTCATGAAAGTAGCAGGAGCATTAGTTAAGCCAAAAGGCATAACTAGCCATTCATACAATCCCTGCTTTGTTTTGAAAGTTGTCTTCTATGCATCTTGCTCTACAACTCTGACCTGATGATATCCACTATGCAAATCGAGCTTGGTGAAATAAACAACTTCTTTTAATTGATCTAAGAGATCATCTATGTGAGGAAGGGGATAAAGGTTCTTGATTGATATCTTATTTAGTGCTTGGTAATCAATGCACATTCTCCACAAGCCATCTTTCTTTCTCACCAAAACGATTGGTGACCCACATGGTGATGTGCTAGGCCTGATGAAGCCCTTCTCGAGCAACTCCTGCACCTGCTTCTTGATTTCAGCATTCTCTAAAGCAAACAACCTTTTATACCTGTGGCTGCTATGGTTGTTTCATCTCCCGAGTTTGACCCCAAATCTCTCTAAATAGCTGCAACTGTCTTCTTCTTCTTGCCCTCAGACTTCTTAGGTCTCAGCTCTAGATGCAGAATCCAACAATGCTCATCATCATGCCCCTCCTTTTTACAGTGAGTGCATGAAGCTTTGGCTTTCTGTGTAGTGTTAGCCTTCCTTGCTTTCCACTTCTATTTTATTTTCTCCTTGCTCTTGCTTACAGTGGGTTGGGATGGTCCCCCAACTTCTGGATTGCCATTCTTTCCTCTAGCCTCTAGATGAGCAGCTTGTACAGACACCTCATCCATACTAGGGAGATTAAACATGAGGATGGTATGCCTCATGTAGTTGTGTAGACCACTAATGTACTTCAAAAGAGTCTCTGGTGAGTCTAGTGAGAAACCCAACATCAATGCTCTCTTTCTGAACTCTTGAGTATATCCTTGTACACTTTTCCCCTTCAATTGCTGAAGAGTTTGCCAACTCATCATGGCTTGCTGCATGTAGGCCAATGGATAGAACTGTTTCCTGATTGCAGAAACGAAGTCACTCCAGACAGAGATGGTCTTACCATGGCTTTTCATATCATCTTGGGTTCTACCTTCCCACCAAACCAAGGCAGTGCCTCTTAGGCATAGGCTTGCTAGCTGAATCTTACTCTTGTCTAAGTTTATGTTCTGTACCCTGCAATATAGATCAATTTGTCTAATCCAATTGTCCAATTTTTCAGCATTTAGCTCTCCATCGTATATAGGCAAATCAAATTTAACATCTAACCTAATCAAAGAGGCTTTCTTATTATGTACAGGGCTATTAGGAGGTGTGAGAAAGTTTTCCTCTTTCCCTTTTCCTTTGGAGTTGTCATGGAATTGAGACTCATCTTCTTCTCTATCTTGCTTAGAGCCTGATGCATCTTCCACCTTTTGCTTTCTAAAGTCTCGATACATTTCTTCAACCATGGACTTCATAGCTAGGAAACTCTCTATGAATTGAGGGTCTGGCCCCATAGAAATTTCTTTTGTCATGGTCTTTCGAGGATAGACTCTCCCAATTTTAGGATTAGTTTCCACCAACTCTCCTTCTCCTAATTTGAGCTTTGATCTTGTGAGCATTCACAGCTATACCAACACAAGCTTGTCTAACCTTACAACCTTACTGCTCTGATACCACTTGATCTGATATTCACCCTATGAGTGTCATCAGTTAAAGATTTCTTAAACTAAAGGTATTACAGACTCATGTGCTGGTGTGTGTGTTCTGTGTTATTGAAACAATGGATTGATCAGATTGCCAATACACAGAAAATGAAATGGAAAGCCAGCAGAGAAATACAGTAAGCAACACAAAGACACAAACAGTTTTTAATAAGGAGTTCACCCTATTCTCCAGGGCTACATCTTTGGTCCAGCGTCAGTGGTGGCCTTGTTTTATTGTGTCCTTCAGTAGAGAGATTACAATACAGGGACTCAATATGAGTTCTCTTGAAGCAGATTTTGCTTGGCAGGGTGGTTCTTAGATTCCCCAAGCCACTCGGAGTACATAGACTCTTCTTCTTTGTACCAGCTCTGTGACCCTTGGTCTACAGTGGAAAGAGCCAATTGCGATGCTTAGTCCGGATAGATTCCTTTATGGGAAGGCTTGAATCTTCAAGCTCTCTGGTGCTCGACGCTGCCTGTGGTCAGCTCGACCCTGTGTCTCTGCATCAGTCTAGAGGAATGATTTTTTCTTGAGAAGGTTAGTGAGGGGTCTAGCAATGCAACCATAATTACGGACAAATTTGTGATAGTAACCAGTGAGACCCAAGAATCCCCTCAAACTCTTCAAGGTTTTTGGTTGGTGCCAATATTGCATTTCCTTTATCTTTTTAGGATCAACCCTGAAACCTTCACGACCCACAAAGTGTCCAAACTACTCAAATTCTTCCATGCCAAAAGAGCACTTGGAGAATTTGACAAATAATTTGTGATTCCAGAGCAATTGCAAGATCAGGTCTACATGATGAAGATGGTTTTCCCAGGTTAGGTTGTAGATGAGAATGTCATCAAAGAACACGAGGACAAATTTTTGGAGATATGGTTTCAGCAGGTGATTCATGAGGCTTTGAAAAATGGATGGAGCATTACAAAGACCAAATGGCATGATCAAGAATTTGTAATGGCCTTCATGAGTGTGGAAAGAAATCTTGGGAATGTCTACTTCTTTCATGCATATTTGGTGATAGCCAGAGCAAAGATCTAACTTGGTAAAGAGTTAAGCACCATGTAGTTCATAAAGAAGATCATCAACAATCGGGATAGGGACTTTGTCTTTTAGAATGAGCTTGTTGAGGGCCCAAAAGTCTAGACACATGCATCATTCCCCATCTTTCTTGAGCACCATGACCACTGGTGATGAATAAGGATTGATGCTAGGATGAATAACACCAGCTTCAAGGAGTTCCTTAATGATTTTTTCAATTTCATTCTTTTGGGTGAAAGGATATCGATATTGGTGCACATTAGGTGGTTGGGTCCCAGGGACCAAAGTGATGCTATGATTATGTTCCCCTCTAGAGGGTGGAAGCTCTTTAGGTTTGTAAAATACGGGTTGGTGGTAGTTTAAGACCTATTGCATCTCAAGATGAATATAAAGAGGAGTGGATTCTATGGCCTGGATAGCATTAAACTGGGCGATGACTCCATGATGGCCATTTTTTAACAACTTTTCCATTCGATGCCAGTCGATGATAGAAGGTGCACCTTCCTGGAGTCCACTAAGTGTATGAATGTGTTCATTATTCTTAAAGCTCATATATAACTCCTAGAACTGTGTGAAGCCATTCTGCACCCAAGACAATGTCACAACCACCCATGTTAATCGCAAACATGTGGGTCTTTAGGTGGTAGTCTCCCATCTGAAGTTTAATATTTTCACATCGGCCTTCACATTTCATTATACCCCCACCAACAATAAGGACCTGGAAATTAGAGATTGCCCTTACAAAACAATGAATAGATTTAGCAACTCTCTTATGGATAAAGTTATGAGTGCTACCACTATCAATCAATACTACTACAAGGCAATGCTTAATAAAACCTCTGATTTTGAGAATTTGGGGCGCAAAAAATCCCGCCAAAGCATGTAGCAAGATAACTAGTTCATCTGGCGTAGTTGTGAGATCATTCTCCTGCTGGGTCTCCTCAACTTCGTCCTCTCGCCCCCCAAGGGGTGGGGCTTCCTTAGATGAGATGTGATCAGTAACATCAATTTGAAAGAATTTTGGCTCGTTGCATTTATGCCCCGGGGAGTATTTGTGATCACAGTAGTAGCACAATCCTTATTTCCTTCTTTCAGCGATTTCTACTGGAGACACCTTTTGAACTCTAAGTGTTTGGGTAGAGCCCTGATCCTTGGTGGAACACCCGTTGGCTATGAAATTTGGACAAGTAGACTAGGCAGCTAAGGCAAGTTCTACCTCGACAGTCTTTTTGCAAGCATCTATCCATGTAGGAGGGTGGTGCATTCGGACATGTGCTTGGATGGCTTCTTTGAGACCACTGATGAAACACTCCAAGTAGAATTCATCTCCTAGACCTTCCATTATGAAGGTAAATGTCTCAAAGGCTACAATGTAGCCTTTTACTGTGCTTGTTTGTTGAAGCTTAGTGAGATGGACCAAAAAAATAGATTCTCTGTCAAAGCGGTCACAAAGGGCTTTTGAGAACACGTGCCACGTTATGTTCTCGGGATAACATTTCTAATGCCACTACCACCATTTCCATCTTTCTTGGTCCAAGTAAAGGGCTCCCACAGGTAGTTTATTTTGATCATCATATATATCATTCAAGGTGAAATATTGTTCCATTAATGCTACTCATACTGTTGGATTAGAGCCATCAAATATATACATGTCCAGCTTGGGTGGTTGAGGGTGGGAATGTTGGTGATTTCCATGGAAGTGAATATGATGGCTAGATTCTCCTTCAAGGTGTTCATCAATACTAGGCACCTCCTGATGATACCCCATCCTGCTCTTGGTGAATTGTTCAAGCGTTTTTGTAATGTTGTCCAGTTGTTCCCTGAATGAATCCAACATTGTTTCAAGGCATTTGATCTTCTCATTGGCCATGACTTGAGCTGTGGTTTCTACCATGCACAGATCTCGGTTACTTGAAGTCACTTTGAAAAAATTTGGGACCGCCAGAAAATTGATGCTAACTAATGAATGGTACCACTACGATCAGCTCTTCGTCCTGAATATTATGTGCTAAGTCTGTTGTAAGCGTATCGGGGAGGACTAAGACTTTTTTTTTTTTTTTCTTTTTTTACTCCGAACAAAGTTTTACTCCCTGCAGATCAATACTATAGTGGCCAAATTCCAAAAAACTTGATCTTGCGCAATGTCCTACGAAAATCGGCCAAGACTATAGTAGCAACAAGCCTCACTGCGCAGAGTCAGATCTTCCTGCAAAACCCCAACTGCTGAATGTGTGTTGTACTGTGGTGGCAATACCCCAACTGGTGGATCTGATTGGTGCGGTGGCGACAAAACCCCAACTGCTAGATCTGAATTGAACTGCAGCGATAAAACCCCAACTGGTGGATTTGATCTAGTAGATAAGATAATGGTCGATCTTCAAAGAGCCAAGAGAACTATGGTCATAAAGGAGTGTCAGGTGCTACAAATTGAAATATACATAAGGGTCCAACAATAGTACTCAACCCAATCTTTCAGGGCACTAACTAAGGAGGATCAACCATACCCTTAGCTGTACTACTCGACTACCCTATCGTATGCGCGAGTAATCTCCATGAGTGCTATTCTCAATCTACTGTAGTAGCAATACGACCGACTACTTATCTACAACGAGGTTTCAAGTGAGCCTAGGGGGCTTCTGATATACCCTGAAGGTACGTGGAAGTGCAGTCCGTGCTTGGTTCTGTCTAATGTGCTACTACTTGAAGGGGTACCCACAAGGGTTACAAGGGAGTCAACAAGCGTGACCACCTCTTTTATTTCCTGCATGCATGCCTCTCCAAATCTGCAGATTTATGTGCTCAATGACAAATTCCATGGTTTAAAGACGTCAGAACATGTCTCTAGCCTAATTTTTTTTTATGCAAAAATGGAGGTACCACTAGCCCTGGAAATTCGCTCTGATACCACTTGTTATGCTCTTGACTTGCGATAAATTCCAGAATACCAAATATGCGAAGAAATACAACCCAGAACATAGAATAAAATGAGAAAACCAACAAGTATTTTATTATTCAAAGATAAAAGCAATGTTCACTTGCCTCTTTGAGGGGGCATCCTCCAGCAGAGCAGAGCTCAATTACAAAATAAGACTTGGTGATATTTCCCTTCTAACTATGACTATTTATAGTTAAATGACCTTCAACAACCTAACGACTAGTGGTCCTTTGCATAACATGGGTTAACCACTTTATTTATTAATTATGGCCTGTTTGCAACTAATTGTGGCCCCTTTTCTTAAATGCTAGTCAACCACTTACAATTATTAATACGGGCTTTATTGACTCTTTAAATAACTATGACTATGACCCGATCCTATTAAGTTTGTTACATAAATAAAGAGTTAGGGTTGGACCCTAACAAAGGAACACAACTTCTTCAGTAGATCGATGAATTGTGTTCTTCCTAAAATCCTTCTCTCTGTTAGCAAACTTCTTCTCAAGGGAGTCAAAGGTAATCTTGTTAAGATTTCCACTTTCTTGCAATGAGTTAAGATAATGTGAATAGGTAGGATATAATGCCTTGACATAAGCTATGAGAGGAGTATCTATTTCAAAACAGGTGGCTTTTATGTCATGAATAATGGATCTTACTTCTGATGCTAAGGCAAAAGGGTCAAAATTTTTCAATTCAAGATTGAACAATGAATTGAGGAGATTTGCGTTTGTGTTTCTAACATCTTGTCAATCTTGTGAGCTCTCTACATATTTCTCTGGTTAGTAGTTAGCAGAGAAAGGCCACCAGTTAGCATGGGATTAC